>PNEQ01085695.1:0-10724 GCA_003012365.1 Medauroidea extradentata | reverse complement strand
ATTTGTTCAATATACAGCCCTTCGAACATAATTCCTCCCTGACTCATGTTTATTCGTAGTGATAGTCCCTGTGTCTGTGTGTGAACTTTAAATGAGTACGCTTGTGGGGAAGGGTGTTAGTGGAAATTGAGGCCGGACAGCTTGTCCAGGTATCTCGGCCGTGATTGTTCACGAGACCGTGGTGATACGGTCTCATATTTTTTTGAATATTTCCACTTTAATACTTTTTAATAATTAAAATTTTAATTTTTTGACAGGGATTGAGATTACTGTAGTTTGGTTCTTCTCGTACTTACCAATGTCATAGTTGTGGGGCTTGACTGTAATACATTCATTTCCACAGATTAACAGTTCCACAGGTTTTTTTTGTCCCACAAAAAATATACTCAATTAACCTTCAATTAACTGTATTACCAAGTTGTGGGCAAAGCTTGATGGTCATCAAACTAATAAGCTTGTTAAAAGCGGCCAGTCAACACTGACAAAATCAGAAAAGGTTAAATGAACTACCAATACATAAAAAACCATGAACTTAACACTCAATCAAGTGACTTATGAAGGTTGATGAAACCGGCCATACAAATTGCATACATAAACAAGCTTAAACAAAAATGTCGGGGGTCAGGTACATCACAAGCATCTTATATTTCTTACCTTCACATAAGAACATGTCCCATACACGTAAAATTGAGTCCCAAGGCAGAGTCCTTGTGAAAACACAAAGGAACCATTCAGTCATGTACAATATCGGATCAACCTTCTGCTTTTTCTGGAAAAACACAAGATTTGTGAAATTAACATAAATATACAACAATCAATAACTCCAACATCTCAAAACCATTATTAAAAATCATAACTTAAAACATGCCTTAGTGATAATAAATTAACTATATATTTTTACCTGCTGAAATCTGAACAATACTACACAGCAGAAGTCTGTTATAGAACGAATTAGGAAAAAAAAAAGGCTTGATTATACCTAGCATACTTTGGAACTGCTGTACAGCAGGTCTTGCAACACAAGTGTTGTAATGGGCTTCTACTGTATTATAAAAAATGTGATTTCATTATAAATTCAAAAAAATCAAACAGTTATCAAGTTAAAGTAAAAGGTGAGTACTGATACTGAATTTAAGTCTCCTCTCCAAAGAGTCTTTCTTATAAATCCTGGTTCTCATAAATTGTAACACTATTTAAAACCACTAACATACTTTTTCAGAATGTTGTTTATTTTTGTGCGTTTATGGCCAACTAACTTATTTTGCAAAAAATCTCCACACACATTTAAGAGAAATTAAAATTCTGTGGGTAAGAGGGTGATGTGGTTAGTTTGTTTAATGTAACAGTGCCCTTCCAACATAACTGGGATATTGTCAAACTACCTCATAGTGACAGTAAGAATATAAGTTGTGCACAAGGTAATAAATTTAAGGGAAGCATGTTTGATTGTGACCAGATTGTGGGGGCCAGAAGTACGAAGTATTCCAACATCAAAGTCGTGCAGGATTTCCAAAGGCAACACTGTGTCAATAATGTAGAGTTCATCGAGTCATGTAATAAATGTATGTAACCAAGAAAAACTGCTGTGATGTACAGTGACTTGATGACCAGATTCTCTAATTTCACCTCCAGTTAAGATCGTCACCTGTAACTGTCTTTCGAGAGCAACAGTGATTACGATAGTCACCAGTGACTGTCTTTAGATTGTATTCTCTAGCATCTCTCTATACCTGAATTTCAATATATTTGGGCACACTTTAGGATGTGCTCTGAAAATCTTAATAGATCATACTTAGAAACACGGGAAAATCGTAACAATTATATAGCCACGAATAAATATGATAAACACATTACTTACGATTAAATACTATAAAATGGTTTACCGGCGAAGAAGAGCTACACATTCACTTTTATCTCAATTTAATTTCTAATCACGTAATATTTCTTCTACCATTTCAGATAATAAACAACAGCCGTTTTTAAAGTAAAATTGTATAGTTTTATTAACAAGGAACCATGCAAAGAATGTAATAGTTGCCATCAGCCACACACTGTACCATCCCGAAGTTATGCCAAAGCAAACAATATGTGAAGCGGTACGGCAAACACACGGAAGACTGAGACAGTTATTCATAGCTGTCAGAAAGCGCTACAACAGAGCTTGCTCTTTAGTTACCCAGGTGCCCAACAGAGTGCAGTGTTTACGCTTGCCGTTTTAGAACCCGGCCGTCGCCATTGTTCAATTGTTGATTTTATTTGTATTTTGTATCTTACTGGCACATCATTTCATTCTTTGGACGGCCACATTTCCAACTCGATTCGTATTTAATGTTATTTAATTACGTCTTGCATATTTTTAATAAAGTTTTTTTAAATATGTTTATAAATAAAAAAAATGTTTTCCTTCAATTTCCCACGGTATTTGTTTACCTTTTCAGCGTTTGGCTTGTGTACGAATTGCATACGAATATTTAAATAATATTTACATGCGTAAATTCTTGTGCGATCATGGTTCGAAATAAGTCAGTTACGACGCATTCGCGTGCAGCACACTACAAAGATCACCATTTTTACATAAGTGATACAAATATACTTACCGTACGTGAAAAGTTTGTAACATAAGAATAAACTCGGAAAAAAGTGATACTTCTGAAAAGCACATTAAAAGTGAAACTCACATTAAATTGCTAGAAAAATATGTCCGGGAAGATGTAAAAAAAAAAAAGACAAACAACGTTGTCGAGTGCATTGCAGCAACAGAAGAAAGCCAAGGTTGAAAAACAAGAGTTTATTCGTGAAACTGTTCAAATGTTCATGAAAGCAAACATACCCTTACAGAAAGTTGATGATCCAGCAGTGAGGGCATACTTTAATAAGTATAAATCTGGTTCTGGGGACTTACCTCAAGCAACTACTTTTAGAAGTGATTATGTTCCAGTAGTGAGCGAGGTTATGACTGCAGAAATAAAGGAAGCCGTTAAAAACAAGAACATTGTAGTTGTAGCTGACAAAACTACTGATATGCGTGGCAGGTGTGTGTGCTGTGCTTTTCCGCACAGTATCTGCAAGTGCATCACAAGAGGTCTATCTGGCCAGTTGCTAGTTTCTGAATACTGCAAACGGAACCACCTGCTGTCAAGATATTGTTGAAACACTAAACAAGTTTGATATTCAGTATGAAAATGTAGTTGGCTTAGTTTCAGAGTCTGCACGGTATATGAGCAAATGTTTTGATGCACTGAAAACACTTTTGGGAGAATATTTGTTACATTTTCAGTGCTGGGCTCATAAGATAAATTTGGTTGGCGACTGTTTTTTGAAGGAACTTGACGAACCAAATAATCTTACAGCGAAGATGAAACAGCATTTCTCTTTTCAAGAAAGATAAAAAATGCATATGTGGTCTGCCGGAAAGAACATTGTCCAGACTTGCCTGCATTGTTGTTTCCAGCTCCAGTGATCACTAGGTGGAATTCATGGTTTTCATCTGTATAGTACTTGGCAAAGTACATAGATATATTCGTAAAATTCTTCAAAACAGAATGTGAACTTAGGAATAGCAGCATTGTCGCCATTATTCATATGTTTGAAACCCATATTTGGCACAACTAAAAATTCAAATAATTTTTGTCAGTGACACATGTGTCAAAATTAAGACCCTCATCACTAGAGCCAAGATTTTGTGGTGTTATTTTCCAGCACTTTTCTGTGTTATAAATGTTGGATTTCTGTGTAATTGGTTTTATTTTTTTTTTTAATGCAAAAATCGCTAGTTGGTTGATACATAAATAATAAGTTAAACATTAAAATGTTTTCAGTTACCTGGCCAAACTGTCATTTACACTAGATGAAAAAACTCCAACTACAAGTAAATGTTAAAGTCATTAAATTTTGGCACAACATTGCTATTTATATAAATAATTTTTGTTTCAACACAATTTAAACAGACAATACTAATAATATTACTTAATTGGGAACATATTCTGCATCCTAATGGACAAATAGGTCCACGATGCAATACCTCAACAGTGCCCAGTTGCATACGGCACTACCCCCCACAATGCTACAAACAAGGAGCTAGCTGACAAGGCTGCATGCCTGCACGCCCCTATTAAGTGCCTCCTTGAGCCTGAACTTTGATCAGCCAGATGAATCACATCCAAGAGGAGGCTATCTCATTGTTGAAGTAAAATTTAAAAAATCATAAACAAAGCAAAATACATACAAAGCTAATTAATTTAGAAAAGATGCTTAAAATTTATTTCTCTTTAGCATGAGTCTAAACACAACACAAAACAAATAAAATTTAACAGTAAAAATTATTACTTCCAAACTCTCATTAGTAGTTTAATTTAAAATTTTAAAATAAATTTTAATTTCTTGACTAACATCCCCAATCACTATGTTGGATCCTGCACTATAAATCTTTGATTAACTTTTAACAGTTAAATAATGTTACAGAAAAATTATCACTCAGAAATTTTTAAAAATATTTTGAAATTACCATATTATATAAACCAAATCAACGGGTTGGGTGTCAGCGCACATCACAATATAGATTATATTTAGATTTTAACATTCCTTATTTTTTTCACAAAACACTACTAAAATGGAGGCTTGCTATTGGCACTTCACAGAAAAAATTAAATTATAAAATATGATGTAAGGTGGGGGAAAATTAGGCCCCTATCAATTTACGACAGTAAGGATTTTACAAATGTAATGAATGGAACCATGAGTACTCTTAAAATCGAGATCTAGTAGACACGACTTTTCTAGATAAGGCCACATACAGTTGAATTGCATGAGGGATGTAAGGAAATGTACAGCCTACTGAGATTAATTATCATTTATACCATACCTTTAAACATGTTAATCATTGGCAACACTATAATATTAGAGTAAATTAAGAAACAGATAACATACTTGTGGATTAACACACTAAGTGGTAGTATATCGATGCTGTGTCCGGTGAGAGTGAGGTAGGAACGGAGCTGCGTTGGAATGCTCTGGGCGCCATCCGGTTAAGAGTGTAGCCGAGAACACAAGGCTCGATGGGTCGTGGTCTGTTCGTGCCGGCGTGCCCCTCTCTCACCAGGCGAGTCGAAATAGCTGCGTATCGGGAAAAGCAGGGAGGACCTGGAGAAAACTACACCTTACATGGACACTTATGGGGCAATCCACACCCCCATACCCTAGGGCCTTAGGCGAGCCAGTTCCAAATGGTGAAACAAAGTAAAACACTGGGCCCGATAGTTGCACACGCGCGTTACGTTTCTCGCTGAACGAATCAGAGTCCCGAAACGCACAACGTCTCTCTTGTTCCGTCCATCGCGGCCGCTGCTTACAGACTGCCTTCTTCATGCCCTGGTAGAGGGAGGGGGCACCAAAGCCATGTGTCCTGCACTGGCAGATGGCCATGCGGCGGCCGGGATGGCAGGTGTCGCACATAGGTGTCAAGTTCACACATGCCCTGCCGCTGTCACTGATCCGACACACACACTAAAGTACCGCACATCTGCCATTACCAAACAGCGCACACCTGCCACTGACACACTCTGCGAACACCTGCCGCGACCAGGTGCAACTCCACCTGGCCTGTGGCCTGGTACGACGACATACGCCCCCCTCCTGAAGACGACTGGTCACGGCGGGTGTGTGCATTCGCTATGTACTTTGCTGCCGGTGTCGCCCCCGACGACTCAACACTAGGGTCTGCTGTGGGTCGAAGTCTCCGGCTTCATCTCCTGAGTCGTTGGTGCGCACAGTAGGTCTACTGTTTCTGTCGTAGGCGAGGTCGTAGGTTGTGGTGCTCCCTTCGGTGTCTGTTGGTATGGATCGAGGGAGTAGACATTGGGATGCCGGTGCCTGCCCTGTGGCTGCGTTCACCCGACATCTGAGGCAGAACAGAGCCTCGCCCAGATGTTGGTCCCATCGTGAGTAATCTTCTCCAAGACGCAAGCGGAATCGGACCTTCAGCTCCTGGTTCCGCCTCTCTGTTGGATTAGCCCGTGGTTGGTATACCGGTGTCGTATGGTGCTCCAGTTGTAGTTTGTGGCACCACCTCCTCCACTGCCTACTGAGAAACTGTGAACCATTGTCCGTTAGTAGTGTTTGTGGGTACCCTCACCGTGCGAAAAATTCCTTTTGGAGCACTTTTGTGATTGTCTGACTACGGGTGTTTGTTAGTGGATACGCCTCCACCCAGCGAGAGAACATGTCAGTAACCCTAATATGAAACTATATCCCTTGGTGGTGTGCGGATATGGTCCCATCAAGTCCAATGCTACAGCTTCGAAAGGAATAGTGGGAAGGTGGGGGGATTGTTGTTTAGTCCCATCTGCTCTCCGTGCCTTTTTCCGCTGGTAGTCCTGGCAGCCTCGTACGTAATCCCACACATCCACTCTGAGTCCAGGCCAGTGGAAATACTGCATTACATTCCGCAATGTCTGATCTACCCCGGGATGCCCTGCTAGTGTATCACTGTGCGCTAAGTTCAAGACTGTCTCTCTCGCCTCAGGGGGCCACAAACACTTTCCGTGCCGTCTCCACACCTGGCGCCCTCGTTTCTAGTACTTGATCCCTTACTCGAACACGCTCCACATTACCCTCGGCGCACTTGGCTATTAAGCGCAAAGCTGTAGGAGATGTTTTTTGTGTGTTAAGGACGTGATTATTCACAGCAGACCAGGTAGTCGGTCTGGACGAATGCGTGATCGCCTGCAGTGAGGCGTGTTCCTTTGTTTCGACTTTCCTCTGCTGAGTTGAGGGACGCTCAGGAGGAAACATCACTGCCACGTCGTGGTCGTCCATGATGGTTTGAGCCAAGTTTGGATCTCGTGACAAGTGATCAAGGAGTTCATTGTCAACTCCGCTGACACGCTCAATCGTAAAATCAAATGACTGTAGTAACAGTGCCCAGCCGATGAGTTTACCCCTCCTTCCCTGCATCGTGTCCAGCCACATCAGACACTTGTTGTCCGTCCGTCACGTGAACTGTCTTCCTTCTAGGTGAGGGCGGTACTTACAAAGAGCCCTAACTACCGCCAGGCACTCCCACCCATTGCTGTGATAGCGACGTTCTGCTTCTCCGAACTTGGCACTACTGTAGTTGATAATGAGTCGTGACCCGTCGTCAGGTAGCTGGTATAGGACGGCGCCGGCACCTTCCGTGCTGGCATCGGTCTGGACATAAAGGTGCTTCGCAGGGTTGATGCGAGACAAAGCATGACACTGGGTGAACTGCGATTTCAACTCTTCAAATGCCTTCTGGGCACATTCGTTCCAGGCGCATTTTCTTTTTATAAACAAGTCAGTGAGAGGGGCAGCGATTGTGGCGAAGTGCGGTATGTAGTTCCTCAACCAGTTCGTTAATCCAATGAACCGTTACATTTGTTCCCTGGTCGTCGGAAATGTGCTGTTGGCAATTTTGTCCAGGTGTTTGGGATGGGCGTAGTTACCATCCGGCCGGATCACATGCCTCAGGAAATCGACGGAGGTTCTACCAATGTGGCACTAATGGGAGGAGACGACAAGTTGGTGTACTGCCAGTTGTTCTAACACTAAACTCAGATGGCGTACATAGTCTTCCCATGTCCGGGACCAGACGATAACGTTGTCGAGGTACGCTACGACAATCTCCCCGATGTACCCCTCCAGCACCTGCGTCATCATGTACTGGAAGGTTGAGGGAGCGCACTTTAGCCCGAATGGAGTCTTCCGAAACTGAAAGCGGCGTCCATCTGGTGTCGTAAAGGCTGTATTCTCACGGTCTTCTGGACTTATCCGTACTTGCCAATAACCTGACTAAGTCTAACGTCGAGAACACTCGGCCATCACCCAGTCCTGCCAAGGCCTCATCAACACTGATCCGCGGTGGAGGCGCACACTCTGTCACCAGGTTCAGCGGACGGAAATCAGCACAAAAGCGCAGTGTCCCATCCTTCTTCGGCATGAGTACAATGCGAGCATTATATTGACTGTTGGACGGTTCAATTACACCCTCCTTTAGCATCTCGGCGACTTGCTCCCTGATGACCCATCGTTCATGCATCCCGTGGCCTCTGGGTCCAGTGTAGACTGGGTCTGGGTTAGGTGTCAGTATGGGGTGCTCAGCTGCAATGGTTGTCTGAAGTAGGTCGGAGAAAGTGAAGACATCTTTCCGTTCATCCAAGAGAGCTTGTATCACTGTCCTGTATTCGGCTGGGACCTCGTTGTCCAGGTCACCCAGGTGAATTGTGTGTTGGTTGGTATTCGGCTGCCGGTCGACAGCATACACTGTTCGTCGTTCCCGGCTCCCACATGTAGCCTCTTGGTTGCGACCTCTATCACTGCTGCTTGTTGCTGCAGCCATGGTTGCCCCAGCACAATGGGCTCTCGTAGGCCGTCCACGACCAAGGCTTCGACTTGAGACGTCTGATCGCGTATCCTGATCGTCAGGTTGGTTACGCCCTGTGTGGCACTGTGCTTCCCTCTGGTGGCCAGCTGTAGCATGCAGGGTCCAGGTCGGATCTGTGATGGATTAACAAGTGAGGATGCGACGAACGTATGGCTGGCGGCAGTATCAACTGTAGTGCCCAGAACACAGTTCAGACATTGCATCAGAAAGTTGTTCGCCTCACATACATGTTATCAAGGCTGACCGGTAGTTACACATCCGGTACAAGTTATTATAGAGTTGTTTGACAGACTCTGGCTGCGTGACTAGCCCTCACATGACCAGTATTTCCATGAGGTCACATCCTGTTTGTTTCAACATGTACTGCCTCGTGACCAAGTCAGTAAAAACCAGTTATTTCAGTTCGGTACAAAGAACACTGTATCATGCGGCCAAGTCGTGGCGAGGGGTGTAGAGGAGTATGTCCGCTTGGTAACTATTGCCAACGCCCAGAGAGTGGAGGGGGAGATCCAGTTATTCCAAGCATCACACCCAACTCAGTATATATGGAGGCAGCCATATTGAAGACGCCATCATTCTGCAGGGAGACCTACAAGACTTCATACGTCGTGCTGCCTGAGAAGGAACTCCTGTGTGTCCTGCTATCCGACTCGCTACTCTACATGTTCAGTTATGAATCTGTTCATATTAAGTTTATTGATAGGGATAGTTTTGTCAGCTTCTCCAAGTGAACGTAAGTAGAGTCACATTTACCGCTTGTATCGCTTGCTTTTAGAAATATTAAACTTGCATATTAAAACTTTATTCTTTTATTCGCAAATTAGTTAAATACTTAGTTCTTTTTATGTAGTTACCTCGGCCAGGTGCTACATATGGTGGCAGCGGTGGGATCCACACCAGAGTGCTCTGGATGTAACCCACTCCGAAGGGTTTGTAGAGAATTGTACGGTATTTAGGGATTTTACGAATTTCCCCGATTTTAGGAATTTAGGGACTTAGAAAAATTTCCCCGTGTTAGCACGAATTCCGCAGAGTTTTTACAGTTTGATGAGAGATTTTAAGTACGAGTTGAAGTAATTTGGTTGTGTAATTTGTAATGAACGCACGTAACGAAGTTGTAATAGACCTTGCCAATGTTGCAGAGTGGCAGCATTTACAGTGTCCCGAGGCGTTCCGCATAGTGAGCATAACAGTTAATAAGACAAATCAGATATTTCGCGAACGCGGAGATCTCCAGGACTACTGCGAACACGTGTATTGTAAAAGAGCGTATCGTTTTGACGTAGCTTACGTGTATGGTCCTGCAGCTGAAAGAAAAACTGGTTCAGTAGATTGTGATGTTAATTTAGAAGACATAAATCCATTCACTTGGGTTAGGGTAGAATATCAGAGAACTTATTTAGATTCAGCACCACTCTTCTGCTGTACATTACAGATATATTAGCACGTCATGCTAAAGAGATTATTTGGAGGTGGAAGTAGACGACAACAAGGCAAAGTGACCGAGTTTACAGTAATTTCAATATTTGTTTCTGCTGCAACTTGTGCAGACGCATTAAGAGGGTTAGAAGACTACTCACATAATTTAATTCATAAATTTTTCTGTAAACACACAAAATTTAATTTGTCAACAGTCGAACCATTTCGCGAGAAATTAAAAGCGCTTAAGACAGGTTCAGGTTTAGAGATTGCATTTAAAGGTAGACCTAAGAGATCATTTCCAACACCTGCTTATAAGTTGTACGAGTACGAGTCCTAGACAGGACGCGTTGTTTTGGAAGTAGAAGTAAGAATAGTACAACGTTTCATTCCTAAAGATCGTGTTTACCAAGAGTTTGAAATTGAAAGGCTTGATACTGATTTTCAAATAAGTGGTCCGATAGAACGAGCCGCTTCAAGTAGTCATAATATAGACTGTAGCATAACATTTCAACCACCCAGGTCATTGCCAATAGATATTCCAAATAAAACGGTTTATTAGGAACGGAGTGTTTAGTATACCTTGATGATATTATAATTTTTAGCAATACAATAAAGGAACATGCAGAAAGAATGCATGAAGTATTAAGTAGAATAGAAGAGGCCAATTTGAAAATACAACCCAGTAAATGTTCATTTGTGCAAGATAGCGTAGAGTACTTAGGTCATGTTGTAAGTTCGCGTGGAGTCGAGCCAAATCCTAAGAATTTAAAAGCAATTAAAGAACTTCCCAGACCGAAGAACGTAAATGAAGTGAGATCAGTAGTAGGTTTATTTCAATATTATAGAAAGTTTGTTCCGAAGTTTGCCGAATTGGCAAGACCCTTAACTAAATTGACAAAGAAGG
>PNEQ01085694.1:0-10723 GCA_003012365.1 Medauroidea extradentata | reverse complement strand
AAGAAATAGCGACGTAACAAAGAAAACACCACCACTCCGGTATCTACAGAGCCAGCGTTACCTCACTTGCAGAACGTACTTTATTTATTCTCCGCTAGAGCGCAGCACCATACAGACGACCCAATCACGCCGGAATCTTAGAGCTCACGTGGTGATCGGATTTACCTCAACGATCGGAATTCCCCCACTTTACCCTACAATAAAATATTTGGTATATTATGTAGCAGAGTGTTGGTAAGCCAGTTAAGTTTTTTTATCACATGACTTTTTGTAGAGATGGTTGCCGTAGATTGTTTTTGTACTGCGTGCTTGGTAATAAAGCAGGTGTTAATAGTATTCCACTGCATAGCAAGTTTTTATTAACAGTTTGAAACCTGTAATAAGCCTGTGACTCTTTTCACCAAGGTGTTCCTAGGCGCACTAACTAGAAACAAGATGGCGCAGGAGGTTTTACTCATGGTCAAGATGCTTTCGAAGAGAGCACAGTTTTCTAGAGGAAGAGTAGCGAAGGCAAAAAGAAGCAAAATATCTGCTCGATGTTTAAGGCATACAAATTGTTTTTGACTACACAATTTTTGTTTGATTGCATGTTTGAAAATTGAGAAAAATAAATAATTTCGTAAATATTAAGAATCACTACTCATTGTGTACTGGCCAAACTATTGGTTGAAGCAGGTATAGAGGCTCGTCATGATGCAATGCTAAAAAATGCGACTTTACATATTTCGTATACAGTTCTACAGGAATAGACACCACATGGTTAAGGTTAATTATACTACAGGTTAGAAAGATCAATGTTAAAATTTTGGCACAGGGAAGATTGAGTGCTAGTATCGCTAATAGGTGCAAAATGACCAATTACAGAGCTTTCCTGAATTTTAAGTTACATAAAGTTGATAATCTAAAAGCACAATAAGGTTCATTTTCCCTATAAGTTAAATGACTTCTATAATTTCGAAGCCTATTTCAAATTAATTTTAATACAAAATCGTATTTTGTGGTCTAGATGCGATTGCAGCGAGACTAGCAGCAGAAATATCCCCGGTGCCCATGGTTAAGGTTAATTCTATTACAGGTTAGAAATTGTGTTTTCTTATGAGAAAGTTTGGCCGCTAATTCGGGAAAGCTCTGTGATTGGTCAGTTTGTACCTATCAGTTTGCACCTATTAGCTGACCCACCTGTAGCTCAGTTGACTGCTCGGCCGACTTTGATGCGAGGGGTTCTGGGTTCGATTCCCAGGTTCGGCTGGGTGTTAATTTGTCTTCGGCCAATCGGTCTAGAAATATTGTCTGTATACGAATTTGTCTTCGGAAGTTTATTCAAATATGTCAAATTAATAGTGTACCCTCATATACGTTAGCTGCACTCTTGGCCGTACGGCTGTATAATCGTGGGTCACAATAATATGCGCCTATTAGCTATACTAAGGTTAATTCTACAACAGGTTGGAAAGATCAATGTTATAAGTTTGGCACAGGGAAAATTTCTGCCACTTGAGCGCTGGTATCGCTAGTGCACCAAACTGACCAATCACAGAGCTTTCCAATTTAAAATGCAAACTCTGTTTCTTTTCACTTTAAAATTAAATTAAATTGCTAATATAATTTTAAGGTTTATTTATATTTAATTTTACTACGGTTTCGTATTTTTCTGGTCTCTTAGCGATTGAAGCGAAACTAGTGGCAGAAATTTTCCCAGTGCCAAGCTCTCCCATAAACACGGTCGTAGAAGAACAGGTCTGGACACTCGTCTATCTACCAATGTATTTTGCTTGACCCACTTGTTGTTTGGCTGTAGTTCGTCAAGTTACCGAGAATGTCGTACTTTTTGGCGCTGTATTCCATTTTTAACATTATAAAGTAAATAAATATTTCTGGAGCCATGATTTTAATTTTAATTATATTTATTTGCCTTCATTTGATCCCACTAAGTCAAATATTGACGAAGGATATTGAAGATGTCAGACAATAATATCATCACAAACATTTACAATAAAACATATAGTCACTTAATAACAATACAGTCACTTATTAGCAATATACAATCCCTTTAAAACAAGTACAGTATACAACATATACAGGAAACAAATGTTACTAAAGTTTAAATATTACAATTCCAATCATAAAACACGTCACCATTCATACACCCAGCAACAATACAATACCAAACAAGAACATATTATACGTTAATATTCAGTATAGAAAATTTCATCAATTGAGCAAGAATCAATATGCCGAGTGATATTGAAATCATGTCATAGATTAAAATTTACATACATTTACAAAACTGTAACATATTCTCACACAGTCACATTTGTACAAATTTATAAAATACGAAAAGCAATACAGACCCAATCAAATATTAAAATTCACTGTCATAATATTCATCAATTGAATAAAAGGCTTTTTTTTAAAAGATATTTCTTTAACTCCAATTTAAATTTTATTTTATTTATCTTGCTAAGGTTTCTCAACTTAGCTGCTAATTTATTGTATACCTTAATCCCAGAAAAATTAGCCCCTTTCTGTAATTTCTTAAAATGATTATTAGGTACATGTAAATTACTACTGATTCTTGTATTATGGGTATGAATTGCTTGATTCAATACAAAGTATGAAGGATTATTTACTATAAAGTTTGATATTGTATATTTATATTGGGATGGCAATGTCAAAATACCCAAGCTTTTAAATTTGGGACGACATGAATCACATCTATTTAGCCCAGAAATTATTCTTATAACTTTCTTTTGTAAACGAAAAATATGTATACTTTTAAAAGAAGTAGCCCAATACATTATACCAAAAGACATAACAATATGAAAAAGGGCAAAATAAACATGTTTAAGAACAGAAGTTTCGAAAAGGTAAGACAAATTACGTAGTACAAAACATGCTGAACCAAGTTTAGAAGTTATATTGACGCCCCGCCGTTTATATTTACGTTTTTTTACGCTCGCCCCCCGAGCTCGTCCCTTTTGAGGTTAGGCCTAAGCAGGCACGACGCCCTCAGGTCCGCACAGCGCTATTTTGTGTATATAATTTTTCCGATGCCTACTACGTCTAAATATTAGTCTATACAGGTTACCTTGTTTTGTAAAATAATCCAGAGTGAAAACCACGTGTTTTTGTGTTGTATAAATATTTTTGCACTGTATGTAAACAAGCGAACGAACTTTGAGATGGACATGTTTTCATGCAAACTTAAGAGAAACGTAAATATTGAAATTGAGTGTAGTGAGATTGTATGTATTGATCCATGTGTATTATTATTTTTACGGCATCATAATTATTAAGTGGGACCTGAAGGTAAAGTATTAATTTTGTGGAAGTAGAGTATATAATTTCGTGAGAAATATGTGGGTGTTGAGGTGGCACGCCTGCTCTAGAACCGACAGCCACGCATGCGCCGACATCTTACCACCCACCTAACGGGACTTATTCCCTCCCAGACCCCCTAACTTCAGGTATATAAGGGGTGCCTCTCGCCCAGTTCTTCAGAGTTCGTTGGCAGCTCCTCTGAGTTCCTGTCTCTCAACAACCCTGGCTCCGGCCGAAACCCTCCCCCCTTCTCCGAAGGACTTCTTGCAAATGGAGACCTTCGCCCAACCCCGGTAGTCGACTTCTTGCAAAGGGAGTCCTACCGAAAACATCCGAGGCGACTTCTTGCGAAGGGAGACCTCCACCTTCCTGTACCATTCCCTTACCTACCTCACCCGCTGAGAGACTGGAAGGAGGAGGTTCTGTTACCCAGTTTCCGCGCCGCGCGCGTAAAAGGGAATACACCCTACACTCTGTTACCGCTACTTCAGCCACGAGGCACATAGCGGAAGTCACGCTAGCTAATCTATGGAAAGTTCCTCCGGTCCACGAGGCCGAGATCCCGTGTCGTGCAGCATCCACGTGTGGAGCATTAATCTTAAATGTGACTTCGAGTTGTTGAGAGTAATCAGTAGTAAGAGACCTGTGTACTTTACGAGTTATAAGAGACCTGCGTACTTTACGAGTTATAAGAGACCTGTGTATTTTTCGTGTTAAAGACTTGTGTAACTTCTTTAGGTACGAGAAACTGTGTCCAGTGTTGTATAGTATAAACTACTGAATACAATCATTATTGAAAATTCTATCTTTTATTCAATGCCTCAACGTGTGCAACATCTTAGTAAATCCCTGCCACCTGAAATTCAACTGTTGAGAGCAAAGGCCACTCAGGAGCGACACCGCCAAGCCCACGTACCGGTGACATCACCTAAGCTTATCCCATCACCTACTAAGGTACAGGGAACTCAGCTCTCATTTAATGCATTTTGTAAAATCAAGCTCCAAGCCCACCAGAATAGCTCGCCTTCAGTAAACTACGAGCAAACGCCGCCTCCGCGCAGAATTCGCAAGAGGAAGCGCAACCCGGACTCAGTGAGTAGACTACTGCGACGTATGGCCAGGAGGCCACCCCCTATCATTAGCCCCATCAAGACTCCCGTCAAGGGATCGCCGCCCCGACCCCGTCGAGTGCAACAGTTGCGCGACGAGACCAGCCCAAAACCCAGACCTTTGTCGGACAGAAAGCAGAGGCTGTTGAGGGAGTTGTTTTAACCAGGTGAATGACTAGAAACCTGCCCCAGATAAGTGAGATCCTCCCCCACCTCTCCGTGCGGTTAGCGCTCGGCTCCCCTCGGCTTCACTCTCCGAGGCGTGCGCTAGTCCGACCCACATCAGGTGTATTCTCGCAATCACACACCCACACACCTCACCGGAAAAGGACAGGGTTGAGTCAGTATAATCAATATGTTTATTACCATCAATATAGTTATCAATATGCAAACCTAAGAAACTTGTTGAAAATATTTCTTTCACATCCATATTATTTGTACCAAATGATAAATTAGGTTTACATTTCGGCTGTTTGGATACCAAAAATTTTAATAATCCAGTTTTTTCTGGATTCAGTATAAGCTTATTTGCACTAAACCATTTATTCAAATTGTTATAAGTAATATTCAGTTCCTCAATAAATCTGACAGAGTTACTATCATGCATCATAATACTAGTGTCATTTGCGAAAAGTATTGTTTCTACATTATGCAAAAAGTATGGTAAATCATTAACATAAACAAAAAAAAAAGGGTCCCAAAATGGATCCTTGAGGTACACCATTCTTAATCAACCCTTTTTTTGAATAAAATTCATTTCCCGAATTTTCTATCTTTACATGTTGATATCTTCCAGACAAATATGAAGTGAACCATGAAAGCTATACATCATTTAATTCCGTAATGATTAAGTTTTTTTTAACTAAAATGTGATGATCAACACAATCGAAGGCTTTCGTTAGATCACAGAATATTCCTGCAATATTTTCTTTTCTATCTAATGAATTGAGTATAGTTGAAGTTAATTTAAAGATAGCTTCATTTACTGATTTTTTTAGATCGAAATCCAAACTGAGATTTGTTTTACAAATTATTATGTTCTAAATATGAAGATAATCTATTATACATAAGTTTTTCCAAAATTTTTGCAAAAGTTGAAACCAGAGATATAGGCCTATAATTTGCGACTGAGGTCATACTATGCTTTTAAATAACGGCTTAACGACAGTGTATTTCAGACGATCTGGAAATACACCTGTTATAAATGAATTATTAAATATATGACTCAATTGAGCACAAATAACATCAATGCAATTTTTTAAGAGAATGCTTGTAATGCCATCAAAACCTGACGAAGTCTTAGTAGGAAGAAAATATACAAGTTTACATATTTCATCTGCAGTTATTATACCAGCATTAAATTTTAAGCTACATTTAGGCAAATTGGATATTGGGTATATCATAGGATCATTATTAGACATATTTTTGGTTTGTAAAACATCAGCTATTGAGAGAAAATACATATTGAACTGATTCGCCACTTCTACCGGATCATGTATTATGTTGTTGTTTATATTTAAAGTGATAGAAGTATTTGAACTTCCCTTTATCGTTTTTCCAGTTTGTGTTTTTATTATTTGCCATGTTGTTTTTACTTTGTTAGAAGAATTGCAAATTAAGTTTTGATAATACAACTGTTTAGCCTTTGTAATGACTTTGGTTCAGGGGCGTAGGAACATTTCTGGATTGGGAGGGTACATCTTGGAACATCCAACTACATTTACAGAGCGGGGGGTCCGGCCCTCCCCCGGGAAAATTTGGGTTTTCAAGTGTCAAATGGCGCAATTTAAGCACTTTTCGTACCTAAGTATATTAAACATTCTACTTGTTTGATTATTGATTTTTATTTTAAAAATTAGTTGTATTGAATAATTTTACGATGACACAATAAACAATTCGTACCTAAGTATATTAAATATTCTACTTGTTTGATTATTTATTTTTATTTTAAAAATTAGTTGTATTGAACAATTTTACGATGACACAATAAACAAGACGGCAGCCTTGACAAAATAAATTATATGAGAAAAAGCATAAAATACTGTCAGTTATACAGATATAATCATAAATGATGTGTTACCAAAATATTTGTACAACTGCCGCATTCCTTAGTTTTGGGAAGATCTGCTCGTCAGCTGACGATCGTTGAGGAGTATAATCATAGTATTCAAACAATCAAGAGGGGAAAATTTTTTCAATCTGATTAATGCAAATCCCGAGTAATCAGGGAGTGCTTAGCCCAATAATACGGGCCGCCACTTAGATATGTTCCTTAGTTTGACAAACATGGTGTCACACAACAAACTTACATTGATAATTAAGCAATCAGTAGTAAAAAAAATTGCAACATGTGAGTCTCTCTCATAACACTGCATGTTATGTTTCTGTGAAAAAATAAAACTTAAATCTGAAAGAACACATACAAAAAAAATAATTAGATAATTTAGCTTATCAAAGTGTTTCACAAATAAAAACAATTTTAGTTTTTAACAAAAGTAGTGCTTTTAATGGGACAGATTTTCTGGGGTTTTGATTAAACACACTTATTTTACATGCTAGGAATTGCTCCAAATTACATCTGTTGTTATTTCAGACGATACACATGGCTTTAAAAACACTTTGCAACAACAAAATAAAATAATTATAATTAATTATCTAGTTCAGCACACCAAACATTACAATCCAAATTTAACATAGCAAGACAGTGCTTCAAATACAAGAATGACCAGAATTTATGAGAATAAAGTATACAGTATAAAATAGTGACATTCAGTGCATAATAGGAAATAACATTTTTTAATGTAATGTAAATGATAAAACTTCACACCACTACAAAATAAACAAAATCTATTCCTCGCATATCGCATCCTGGGCCCTCGCAACTCTGTTATCTCAAGAACCAGGACTTTTGGCACATACAGTATAAAAAAACACGGAATTAAATTAAACAGAGCTAAAGTAATGGCATATTTATCTAAATTTACAGTTTGCACGTTAGTCAATTCAGTCGGCTGTGACATTTATTTATATTATTCTATAGTAACTTATTTAAATACCTGTGTTTTCTCAGCGATTAAATTAGGTTACGCAACCTTAATTCAGTTATCAGAATTCTTCTACTTAGCAAATCAGAAACGTTTATAAGATGCAGTCAGCAAAATAATAAAGCTACTTTTTCATTGTTGCTATCGTACCAGCTCTCGGGGCGTACAGGAATGTAAACAAAAGCCACATGTCATTTGATACAATATTATAAATAATCACTTGTCACTTGTATTGTCAGGGGTACTGTAATAAGTTTGTTTCTTAATCAAACATTATTACATAATAACTGTAGCAATTAAATGTTTAACATGACAGAATGACTAATGTTTCAGATGAAATATTGAGGAAATTTTTTATTGTTATTGTTACAGCTCTCGGGCGTAAAACAAAGTAAACAAAGCCACGTGAAATTTGAGATGGGCTACAAGCAGCTTGAATTGATAGATACTTGAAAATGTTTAAATCTCAGTTACACAAATATAAATGGCATATGTAGCAGTACTTACACATCAATGTCCCAACAGATTTTTTAAAAATAAGGTATACTTAATTTCAGGCTAACTAAACAGCTTGTGAAAAACTCCAGCCCCGAAACCATAACAATCCCGAGAGAAAACGAGTTCAATAAAAAGCGCACCTTGTAGCTTCTGTTAGGTAATTATTTATTCTGTGCCTGCGCTGTATAAAACATGATACATACTACTAAATTAGAACTAGAAGAATGATAGCCATTTTCGCACGCTTACCTACATCCAGTTTCTCATTCTTCTCTTGATGCAGTGGCGTGTCACACATGAAAAAATCTTTCAATGTCCTCTTACTCATTTTATGTTATTTATTTTGACACTGCACGAAGCGCACACAATACAAACATAACATATTGCGCCGTCTGCAACACAAAGCACTTCACACCCTAGCTGCCGAACAGGTGTAGCCAAGCCGTTCCCGGAACTTGAAGGGGCGCGCATGCGCATCTTCCTGTGCGAAGTGACGTCACGTGCATTTTACCACCCTCGCCTCGACCTTCCCTACGGTCCAGCGCTCAGTCAAGGCGCGTACGTTCACTGATACGGTTTTTTCTGTGCGGACAACAATAGGCATTCTGTCATACAGGCAATCTCATGACGCGCGTATTTATAGTTCCGTCCTTGCACTAAATTGTGCTAGATTTGTTTAAATCAGTTGTTTGTTTTTACGTTTACATACAAATATTTGTGGGGGTACAAACTGTATTTTGTAACCCATTATCAAATTTTGGGGGGTACATTGTACCCCTGTACCCCCCGTTCCTACGCCACTGCTTTGGTTAGTATTTTACAATATTGTTTATATTGTGCATTAATTGCTTCATTTTTAGAAAGTCTATATAGTAAATACAATTCTCTTTTTCTTTTGCATGATATCTTTATACCCTTAGTTATCCAACTATTTTTATTAACTTCCTTTAATGCAATGTAATGTGAGGGAAAACTCTCTCGGAATGTACCTATTGAATTTTGTATTAGTATCCAAACAATCATAGACTTCTGTCCAATTTTCCTTTTAAATAGTGAGCGAAGGAAGTGTTTCATACATTGATAAAAAATATGTTTTGAATAATATTGTTTATAATAGATGGAGTAAAGTGGGCGGAGTTTGAGCCGACCGCCCTAACAGCAGCGCCAAAAATTTATAGCATTGTCGTGAACTTAGTGAACTACAGGGGGTCCAGACTTGGGGGCCTATGCTGGAAAACACAGCTCGAGCGTTCGTGTACGAGTCGTTTCGAATGGTCAGATTCGCATACGAAATGGCCTAGTTGAAAATATGTATGCTCCACTGTCTCGAACTCGTATACGAAATAAGTGTACGAAGTGAGCACCGTTGGTCGACAAGATGGCGGCTATTCGAATGTTTATCTCGACTTACAAAATATGAGTTTCTGTGATAAATAGGGGATTTAAAATGTTAATGAGCATGATAGAATAATCTTAATATTAGCAGAAACTATGTTAGTGTGACTAACTCGACCTAACACAAAAGGAAATGTCATAATAATCGAAAAACAGGATTTTGCATCTTACGTACAATAAATATTGTATTTTTGGACTTCTCTTCACATAACACTCGTGGTGCTACGGTAGCGTGCTTGCCTGCTGACGAGAGAATTCGGGTTCGAAACTCTCCACGAAATAAAAATTTTTTTATTTCAATAACTGCATTAATAATTTCATGCTAGAAAAATCATCTACAAAATATTAATTTATTTTACGTAATTTTCTGTTTTAGACCCAATGAGACGAGTCTTTATCTTCCGGTTGTATAGACGAAGCAACTAATGACACAAATGTAGGTACATATAAATATTTATCTGCACTTCTCCAGTAAATGGCATTAATAAATATCACATTTTCTTAAGACCAAAATGTAATTTTTAAAATAAATAACATACACTTGAACATAAAGAGTTACTTTGTCCTGTTAGACTGGTTAAATAAAGAACACATTTAGGGTAAGACTAACGAAACGAAGGCTTCAAGAAACTAAGCCTTAAAATACATGGTTTTAACCTATAATAATATAGCCTAGTTATGTTAATAATTTCATGTAATTAATTTGAGGCAGTTTAATTAAATTTACAGCACATTTGGTTGAATTTTATGTAAGAGGCCAAGTACCTACTGTTAACATGTAGAATTTTTTTGTCTCAGTATTTTACTAAAATAAAATTAACCACTCGCATTAATTGTTTAACAGCTATCACAATTATAAAATATTACGACAACTTTATCCTCGGGTTTGTATATAATTAACAAAGAAATTCGAAAGTAACAGAACTGTCTGGTACTACACAATTTTTCATAACATTGTTGCTTGTTGAACTTTATGTGATTCAACAGCGAATGTTTAAATTTTATTTTACACTGTTACAACTGTTCACATACGAATAACAAAACATATATGAATACACAAATAATGTAAAAAAAAACTCTGTATGTTGATTAATGGAACCTAGCACACAGTTATCTTTACCTACGATCAACTTCCCACTCTTTACATAATGTTTTTGTTTTTTACTGTGCTGCCTGTATCTTAGTGCATTTTTGTTAATAATTTACTGAGTTCTTTGAAGCCACAAATTTGTATGTTTCAGTCAATAGCAAAATTTTGCGACTCATAAAATGCAATGTGAGTGGCTTTAACTAAAAAATGTTAGTAGCTATATTAACTTTAAAATAGCTTATTCAGAATTAATGCATACAGTATTA
>PNEQ01085693.1:0-10723 GCA_003012365.1 Medauroidea extradentata | reverse complement strand
GCACATTAAGCTTATTTACTAATAGATGATCTAACAGTGAAGATTTATGATTTCCTATTCTAGTTGGTAACTTATTACACAGAAACATATTGTAATTTAGACAGAGTGAGGTATATTGATCTACCAGAAACTGTGGCTCAAGGATGTCGAGATTGAAGTCCCCACAAATAATAGCTGGTTTGTTTCCTATATCTTTTAGCTTAGTGTATTTTCAAAATCAGGTAAAAATATTGACAGTTTAAGGTTTTGGGGTTGTAGATGCCAAGAATATCAATGTCTGTGTTATTGTTTTTTATATTTATCTGTAGTATTGAATGTTGTTTATTTATTTCTGTTACTACTGTTGCTTTCCATGAGTAACTTGTATAGACTGAGACACCCCCTCCAGACTGATTTCGAATAATGTGATGTGATTGATACCCTGCAATATTAAAAAAACCAGTTTCACCATCCTTGAGCCATGTTTCCACTATTACTATTACATCAATCTCTCCCAATCTTTGTACAATTTCTTCAATTTCCTCTAGTTTATTCCTTAAACTGCATGCATTCAAGTACAATATCTTCAAGCTGGTTGGGAAATGTTGTTTGTTTGCAATGATATGGTATTGTTCCAGTGTATCACACCTTTGTTCATTGACATGTTCAGAGTTCATGGTATCCCACATTAAAGGTACTGTAAAGTGCACAGAGTCTTTGAATTTCTTCTTGCATTAGCACTTTTTACCTAATTTTTTGGCTATGTCTTGTAGGTGTTGTGAGTTTTTTATGTTGTAAGGTCACTCATTTTCCTTTTCTTGCACATAGATTCTAGTGTTCCTTGACCGTGTTGAGTATATTACTCCATCTTTTTTCAGGTCTCTTGCTCGTTTTGTTATGGTATCGTTCAGAGGAGTGAGGTGGTCGTTCAGATATATCCTTGTTTTTGATCCTTTGTAACCAAGGTCAACTGAGGTCAGATTTTTTTTCACTGCCTTAGCTTTAAGCAACTCTTCCTTTTTCCACCGGTTCACTAACTTTAGCACAATCGGTTTAGGTTGTCCATTTTGCTTTGTAGGCAGTCTATGTGCTACATCAATGTCACCACCCTGTAATTTTACTTCTAGTGCATTCGCAAGGGCAATTACCTCTTCATACACGTCTCCATCATTTTCAGGAATGCCATGAATAATGATGTTGTTTCTTCTCAGATACTGTTTGGTTCCTTCGTGTTCCTCTTCTACTCTTTCGGCCCGTTCATGTGTCTGAGATCTAGCTTCCTTTATATTTTCAAGGAGTTCGTCGTATTTCGCTCCCATATATTCTGCTGCCTGTTTTACTTGTTTATTTTCTTCCCGTAGGGACTGGACAGTCTCATCAAGTTTGTTTTGTAGGTTATCTATCAGTCCCTTAATATTTGATAAGTCTAACGGAGGTGTGCAGTCATTCCGATCGCAAGCCCACACTTTGTCTTCATTTTTACCAAACTCTCGGTACTCACTCTCACTCATTCCTATACACTTTATATGGAACCACCTAGAGCATTGCCCGTCACACGCCAAGCCTTTATGGCAGTTTTTAACTCGGTTTCCACAAGGTGCACAAATGTTTGCCATTATTAATTTACTAATTAATACCTTACCACTCTCGTATCGCCGTCTTGTTTATTTGGTTGAAGTAGCCTGTTGTGGTTATATTGACACGTGAAGTTACTTGGTCGCAATTGTTACTTTTCACCCATTTTAGTCTATTGACACATTGCACAACTAAATATAGTGAAACTTGGTTCGTAATAAAGAATAAATATTATTATGTTAACATATATTTAAACACTTAAAAAGGGAGCGATACAACTCACGATCCTACGTGTCGGCCATTTTACTTGAATGCATTCTATTAATATACTTTAAGGTGAAAGGGGAGATGCGACTGGTGTGAATCAAATCCGCGACGCAGCGTTTGCATTCACTATTTCGTAGAGCTTGCAGGCGGAAGTCAACTCCATTTCCCCTACTGTCTAGCTTGCCTGAAGCCCTGCGTCTGCGCCGTGTAGTCATGTCAGGCTGGCAAATGAGTGATTGCCGAGCCACGGGAGAAGTGCGTATCATGTTACACATTATCAAAGGATGCAAGGACGATTTCTCTTTCACAGCGGCAAACCTTGCCATAGCTTAAAAAATTTATATGGTACACTCATTTTGGAACTTATGAAACACAAAGCAATTTACTCGACCAACTTATTTTTTCAAGGAACTAAAATGAGAAGGCAGATTTTCATACAACTACTCACATTTTTCAATTACAGTATACTGTTAGGTATACACAGAGTTTTATAAATTAATTTTCTTACATTTGTCGCCGTGTGCCTGTCTAGGAGTGCGTAATTATTAATTATTAAGGGCCGTATTTGTAAACGACTTTCGAAAGCGCTGTTAGCAGACATTCATCTGGCAGTTTGTCGACTTCTCGCAACTTATAAATGACTTTCGGGAGTTTGTCAGCTGAAAGCGCTTCCACATAAACTTGAAGTGTAAATATGGCAACATAGCACCATATTTATCCTTTGGATAGTATGCAGAATGAATATAGGAACATACCCTGCAATTTTTGATCGTCTTTCTGACATTTCACGTTTGTTGTTCATATCTGAACTTATCTAAGGTTAATTCTACTACAGGTTAGAAAGAAAATACGTGTCCAAGGTCAGACCCTTACCATATCAGAGAAGGAGTGCCTCTAGGCTCCATTATCGGCCCAGTATTGTTTAACATATACATAGCTGACATACCCACCATTCCTACAACCCAGCTTACAAGCTAAGCAGATGATACAGCTGTGTTTGCAACTTCTTGGCATGCCTCAATTGCTGTAGCCAAAGTAAAAGAAGCATTACACGCCCTGGAGGCCTGGTTCACACTCTGGCGCACCAAGATAAATGTAGGCAAGTCAGAAGCAGTTGTCTTTGCCCGAAGACAAATTCCTCCAGCTCTTCCCCAGACCTCCCTGTTTGGTGCGCCAATCGAGTACCAACCCAAGGTTAAATATCTCGGAGTCATGCTAGACTCCAAACTAACCTGGAAGGCTCATACCAATGCTAAGCTACGGCAGGCAAATGCCAGCCTAGCCCAGCTATATCCTCTACTCAATAACAGCCACAATCTGAGCACTAAATCTGGGATCAGATTGTACTCAGCCCTAGTTAGACCTATATTGACATATGCAGCCCAGCCTGGGGATATGCTGCAAAGTGTCATATGCACCCACTAACAGTGCTCCAAAACAAAGCCCTCAGAAGGGCCGCAGGAGCACCAAGATATACGCCCAGTGTAGTCCTCTACAATGAACTGAAATATCCCCGGCTAACAGACCATATCCAGCACTTGACCCGCAACTTCTACAAAGCTGTGGCCAAGTCCAGTAATCCCCTAGTGCTCGCACTAGGGAACTATAACCCAGCGGTGTGCATGACGCACAAAATGCCGAAACACATCTTGTGCGAAAAACCACCGTAAGCTCCACAAAAAAAGATCACCAGGGTGGAGAAGAAGTCGACTCCAAGAAGTCAAACCAACCTGGGAATCAAGAAAAATTCGCCAACTTGCCCAAGCGAGAACTGCAAATGGCTTAAATATGCTAATGCATCGCGGTATCAGCCATGGCATTTTGCAGAGAGCGTATGGCCCAGCGAGGGCTCTCGTATTGCACAACCGAGCCATGGCTGCGCAGAATTACATATGCACTGACCTTAAATCAATGCATCGCGGAATCAGTCATGGCACCACAGAGAGCGCATGGCCCAGCGAGGGCTCTCGTCTTGCACAACTCAGCCATGACTGCATGGTAGGCATAAAGCAATTAGATATGCATTGATCCTCCACCAATGCATCGCGGAATCAGGCATGGCACCGCAAAAGAGCGTATGGCCCAGCGAGGGCTCTCGTACTGCACAACCTAGCCATGACTGCGTGATAGGCGACAAGAACCTCTCACCTAAAATGGGACTGCGGGCACTCATGCCCGCCATTCGGGAAACTTAGGTTATCTCCCCTAGGTTAAGTAGAGCTAAGCTTAATTTAAGTTTATCTTATACCGCTGGATCATGAGCCCTCCCTGCTCGTCTATAATTTTCGCCTTCTAACACAACTAACAAAGCATGTTATACAAAGTATGAATTCTATATTTTCTTCCTAGCATGGAGAACCCACCTCGCATGTCTATCGTTATGGGTTTCCTCCAGCGACCTCGCGGGTTTACCATGACCCTCTACGGGATTAGCTCCCAGTTAAATCTAAGAGAAGTGCCAGGCCACAAATGCTGGCTTGGCACTTCATAACCTCACAGTAGGCAATTTGAGCCGTGTTCCTCCATATCCGAAGCTGCATGGAGTAGTTAGAGCGTATAGGCCGTAGGCCTGGCACGCTCTTACCCCTCCCGCTCCCTCCTAACTCCTAATAGTTAGACACTAACCTAGGGTGTGCCCCTTCTGGGACACCAAAAAAAAAAAATGCGAAAATACGTTGTATGTGTCCCTTAACACCCTTCCCAGCAGGGCCAGAACTCTTCTACCTTTACTTGTAACCCTCTTCACTTGCTCGCCCCATCTTAAGTCGTGTTGAATAATAACTCCCAAATATTTATTTCTGTTTGCCTCTCCAATTTCCTATCCTCCCCATCTATTTGTATCTCTGACTACCTCTCTTTTCTGTGTAAATCTCAAAATTTTAGTTTTATTTACATTAATTTTCATTTCATTTTCGTTCCTCCACTGTTCCAATTTGTTTATGTCCTCCAGCAGACCCCCATTCTCTCCAATCATCTTGTACAATACACAGTCATCTGCAAAAAGACGAACCCTACAATTCGTGCTTATCCCCAAATCCCCCATCATAATTAAAAAGAGGAGGGTTCATGGAACACTACCCTGTCGAACGCCTGATGTTACTCGTCCTTCATCTGAGAGTGTGTATCCTACTCGTACTCTCTGGGTTCTTCCTCTCAGATACTCTCCCACCCAGTTCACCACCATCTTATGGTCCAACAACTCATTCAGTTTTATCATAAATTTTACATGTGGCACCTTGTCGAACGCTTTTTCAAAATCCACAAAACACGTATCTACCTGTTTCCTCTCATCCATAGCCTCCCATATATCTTCCATCAATCCTGCCAACTGTGTCTCATATGAGAACCCCTTTCTAAATCCATGTTGTCTATCGTCCATACTCCTGGTCTCCTCCATTACCCTCACAATATATTCACTCACCAGTCTCTCCATAACTTTTCTAACATTAGATGTTAGGCTCGCTGGTCTGTAACTGGCTGGTTTCATCTTCTCTCCTCCCACCTTGTAAATGGGAACCACTATTTGCAGTCTTCCATTCTGCTGGCAACTTACCAAGTTCTAGTGATTTGCTAAAAAGTACCTGTAGATATCTGCACACCTCATATTCCCCCATCTTTATCAATACATTTCCAATACCATCTGGTCCCTCTGCTTTTCTATCATTGAGTCGCCCCAGTACCTTTCTCAGTGCCCCCATCTCTATCTTACATCTATCATTGTAAAAACCAATTTCCCTACTTTCCCACCTACCTTCTTTGCTTTTCTCAAACACAGTTAGGTACTGCTTCTGCAACACCTCTGCTTTCTCCTCATCACTTACGAATTCTGGTCCCCCTTTCCTTCTTAGTGTTGGTATTTTCTGTCCACTTCCTCTTACCTTTCTTACATACTTAAATAGCTTATCCCAACTGCCTTTTTGCCCTTCCTCAGTCATCTTATCCATATACGAACTTATCACCTCTTTTATTTTCTGTGTCAGTTCTTTCCCTAATTTCGTTTCATCTCTCATACTTTTAATTTCTATTCTTTTGATTTTAGCATGCAATTGCCTACACTTGCGTTTAAGCCTCCTAATTTCCCTTCCATAACAAGGTGGGTCTCTTCTCATTCCCACATTCTTTATTGGTACAAACTTTTGAACTATATTTATTAAAATTTATTTCAAACCTGCCCACATGTCTTCAATTCCTTCCTCCCTAGACCATGTCTCAAAATTTTCTTTTAAGTATAACTTTATTTTAGTTTGATCTGCTTTTTTAAACTGTCTAACTGCCCTAGCCCTCTCTTTAACCTCTGTCATCAGTTTTGTGGCCATCTCAACTACTGGGATTCTGTGGTCACTAATTCCTTCTAATACTACTGAACTGACCACCGCTTCAACTGGTCTAACCAAGACTACATCTAACAAAGTGCTATCTTCCCCGGACCCCTGCCTTGTTGTTCCAACTCCTGCTTGTCCCAATCCCCTATTTACCAGTTGACATGTCCATCTCTGAGTCATTGATCCTACTCCCTCAGGTCTTTCTTCCCATGTCACTCCTGGCAAGTTTAGATCACCTGCTACCACTACACATCTCTCCTCCCCTATCTAATCTAGCCTTTCTTTGAGTGCCACAATTATTTCTCCTTTTTCCCCTGGTGGTCTGTAGGTTGCAATAAGCCTCAAAATTCACTCTAAACCCTTAATTTTTATCTCAACTATTTCTACTGCCTCCCCCACCCATTCCACTTTCCCTTCTAGTCCATCTTTTAGAACCAGTATTCTCAGTTCACTCTTAGTTGAGTTTTATGATAAACAAAGCAAATTATGAACAAACATGTTCATTGGCTGCCGACCGCCATGTACTGTGATCTTGCATAAGAAATAGATCTTTGTTATCTGTTGTGTACATATAAATTTACCACTCCATCACTTAATGAGAGAGTTTTACTAACAAATACCTAAAATATACAGACGTTGCAAACACAATCTACGACATTATATGTTTATTACTATAATTATAGTTAGCGGATTTCACGTCCGTACAGTTGGTTCACGAGTTATTTAACGACTGACGCACTGTTCAACGGACGAGATTCTTGGTACACTTGCCAAGGCAAGAATAAAAATCTCGCATGGCAATCTTTTATATACAGTGGATTCTCTATGTATTGAAACCTGATGGATTGAAATACCTGCATCCATGGAACACATTCTGGGGCCGATTAATTTATTTCACAGCATTTTAAGACCACATCCATTGAAATCCCTCATGTATTGAAATTTTTTGTCAGTCCCATGAGAAACGGTGGATAAAGAATCTACTGTATAGGCCTATATATAAAAACAATATGTGTCGTGAATTATCGACAGATTGTTTGGTGATTTATAAAATGTAATTTTTCCATAACGAAGTACAAAATAATCTAGGAGGACTTTACAGTAAGTTTAATCACTCATTGACACGGGTCGTTCTGCAACTCCCTCTCTCCGAGCCCATCGTGCGCATCAAGAAACTATTACGGAACGGGCCGAGCGCCCGTACAGCCACGGCATATGGGAAAGCACCCGGCCACGAGGGAACACGAAGTAGCGGCGTCCAGACGCCGCCTCCGCGACGCTGGGTGCCACAAGCGTGTGCGTCGGTCCCATAGAACTGCCAGCAAATGGTAGGAATATGCCCCCTTGACGAGAAGCGACGTAATTTAACGTCAAAGTTGAAAACTGTGTAAAAGCCCTCCCGTGCTTTTCCCGTCAAGGGGAGTTATGCCATTTAACAGGCGATAATATAGAAAGGCCAGGGGTAAGTGTGTTTCATGTGTACTGTGCCCCCTCTCAACTTTTTCGTATTTAACCTTAATACTGATAAAACACCCCTGCGCCTCGCGACAACTTGGACTCGCCCACGCAGTCAAACTTGCCGCCCAAATATCTACACAAGTTCTCCCCCAAACAGTTTCACGTTTTACTTGTTCGGTAATTGCCAGTTTTGTGTTATAATTATTTCTATTCAAATAACGTCCAAATGCAGTGTCTACGTTTTTAAATGTTGTATGGTTCAAAATTTCACGTAACTATAAATTTCGTAAACTCTCCATAAACTATCCCGTTATACAAATTTGGGACTCTAACCCTCAAGCTGTGCTATTATGAGTGTTTTGGGCCTTTGCCCCTGTTTAATTGAGTGATTTTGTGTTTTTCGGCGAGTGCTTCCCGCGCTTTGGCGGCACGACGTCATGCACGCGGGAAGGACTCGCCAGTTGGCATTACGCGGCAGATGGGACGGTCTACGTGTTAGTCACTCAGGGCCCTTCACAACTTTGCATAGTCAGTAGCGTACCAATAGTCATTCTTTTCGTCTGGAACATTTTCTTTTAACTTTGCTGGTCCGGAGGTGTACCGTTCACCCCTGCAACTCGTCGCCCAGGAGCATTACTTAAATTATCTTTTTCACTCGTGTAGTGAATTTTCACGTAACAGCATCGCCCACCGGTGGGGCTTAGGGCTGGGTCCGCTATTTGCGCCACCAGTGTTGTATGATTGGAGCATGGTGCTTTACCAATAAATACGTTTTTCCAGTTACAGGTGTGTATTTATTACTTGCCACTTCACGGCCATAAGGGCATGGGACCCTTCAACCCGCCTTCCAGTACTAGACCTATAGTGTGTGTATGTGTGTATTTTTCTACTTTAGTGCTACGGGCGTGGGGAACGCGATAAGATTCCCCTGCGTAAGTAACATAGCGACGTAGAGTGAGGAGTGTTCTGCAACGCCACGGCCGTCGGCCACGTGGCCCTGAAACCTAGAGTCTATGCTTTCATGAGTGCCCGTTCTCTCTTAACAGGCTGGCGCACCGGGCAAACAACACTTAATCACGACCCCTGCTCACGTCATCATTTTGTTGACAACTATTTTTCTGCATGTAGTTCCAAATTTTCGTTACGTTAAAACCGGAATATTCGAATGCAATTGTTAGTCATGACATGACAATTACTATTAAATTTTGAAATATACGGTAATTGCACATGATGTCAATAGTTTTATCAAGTCTTTATGTCATTTTTGTTTTCCTATGTCAATAACACGTACGAAATTTTCACGCAATATTGTTTTAATATATCTGGCGTTGTTGTTTCCTATGATGCTGACTGTACACACTTTTGTCAGTTGGAAATATTATGTCGGCGCGACACACAAATTGAGCCAATTAGAAGCTAGCAAAGTGCAATGATATTACGTTATTTGTTTACTTCAGAACTCAACTTAGAGTGAACGGAGAATAGTAACCCCCCCTCCTTACATGTTTCTGTCTTTTCGAAATATACTATACCCATTCCTCGACAAAAAATGTTGAATTTTGCTCTTTTAGCGTATAATTTTAAATAATAATAATAATAATAATTCATTGCTATTGGGTAAGCGTCCGGTGGCAAGCATCCTAACACCCCTACAACATCCTGTCCAAAGCCCTCCTAAACTGTCCCACACCCCTCAACGACACCACATCCTCCTGCAACAATTTCCACTCCCTGACTGTTATAACCAGCATTGACTGTAGTCCCTGTCCCGTCCTCCACCAGACCCGCTGTATCTTTTTACTGTTGTTGCCTCTACCCCTATATTCACCCTTATCTAGATGTTCAGCTAGTGCACTCCATACTCCGTCCCGTTCCACTATCTTGTACATCATAACCAGTCTTTCCACACTTCTCCTATCCTTCAGTGAGTTTCATCCCATATCCCTCATCATCACTGATGGCCTGAATCTACTTTCATCCTCTCCATCGAGCCCTTGCCTTCTCCACTTACCCTTCACCCATCTGGCTGCCCTTCTCTGCACCTTCTCCAGTTCCTTCACCTCTTCCTCAACATGGGGGTCCAACTCAGCTGCAGAGTACTCAAGAACAGGCCGGACCGTGGTGTTGTAGGCATTCACCTCCGAGTTAGTTCCCCTAATATCCTACCCATCATTCCTAGCACTTTCCTACCCTTTGCGACCACTCTCTGAACTTGACTTTTCCACCCAAGATTTTCATGGAGAACAACTCCTAGGTACGTATACTCGGATGCCTCGCCTATTTCCTGCCCTGCCCAGCTATATACTTCCCTGCTCTTTAGCCTTTTCCATGTAAACCGCACGAGTTTAGTTTTTCTAACATTTATCTTCATTTTGTTTTCAAGTATCTACAGCCTTATCTGCTCAATATCTTTCTGTAACTTGTTCTCAAGCCCCACCTCTGAATAGAGCACACAATCATCAGCGAATAATCGTATTCTGCTGGTAACCTCCAAATGTATATCATTGACCATTATAGTAAACAATATCGGACCTAGCACACTCCCCTGTAACACCCCTGAAGAGACCTTTCCCTGAATTGACACAGTACCACCACTTTCACTCAATGAACCCTTCTCTTGAGGAAATTTCCTACCCACCCTACCAACCTCTTGTCTTCTAATAGGTCATCCACCTTTTGCATAAGTTTCCCATGAGGCACCTTGTCAAAGGCCTTTTTAAAGTCAATGAAACAGGCATCCAATCGCTTTCCCTCAACAACAGCTTTCACCAGATCATCCAACAGACCGGCCAACTGAGTCTCACATGAATGTCCTTCTCTGAAACAATGTTGGTATTCTCTCAGCCAGTTCTTTTCATTCATCACCTTAACTACGTACCGTGCCACCAATCGTTCCATCACCTTCCCAGTATTCGATGTATATGCCATTCGGAATAAAGTGAGCACTAAAGATTTAACCTTTGAAAAAAATCACTAGCCGTTACTGCATATACATCACCACTAACAAGAGTTACTTTACTGCTTGTATGGTTGGTAGCGATTTATTGTACGTAGTTCCGTGTATTTTCCTATTTGAATACAACATTAGTGAAAGAACATATGATGAACTCGACCTGTCTGTA
>PNEQ01085688.1:0-10199 GCA_003012365.1 Medauroidea extradentata | reverse complement strand
CTCGTTAGTCAGCGCACCACTCCCAAGATGTTTGCCACAGCACAAATTATTTTAAAACAATAATCAGTTTCAAAGCTTTCCTATTGGAGATAGTCACATGCAGCCACTGGCATTTTTTATCCTAATATGATTTGTGGTATAAACTTAGCTAGTCAGATTTTTGCAATGTATAACAGCCTGTTTTTGTAGATCTATAAAATATTAAAACGTAATTTAAAAATCATATTACACAATAATAATAAAACGCATTGCTTCCCAACATGCACATCTATGTCATTTATATTACTATTTTCATGTCACGTTAATATTTGTATTATTGTCCATACCAAACTTATTTTAGTTAACATAGCTTTTCCTATACTGTAAACTAGACCGCGCCCAGTCAAACAACACCCTTATTAAAATAACAAGGAAGCGTCTATGGGATTTTTGGGCGCTTTTAATATATTGTTTAGAGAACTAAATAAAGCAAAAAATGCAAGTTTTTTTTCGGATTTACCTTATTTTTTCAACGTTAAATGCTCAAGTTCCTAGGTTGTAAGTAGTTTATAATAAAATAAGCTGTTATTCGTATTGTTGATTATTTTAATTTGTGCGGCAATGCTGTATAGCCAAAAAATTTAATTCCGAAATATTTAAAAGTTAAATTAAACATCAAAACTTCTCAAATCTATATCAAACAAAAATTAGTAGGTAGACGAATATTAAATGTAATTTACGTAGGCAACGTTTAGTGTCATCACAGACTAAATAGTAATACAGACGTGAAATGAAGTGGTGGCTCGTTTTCTACGGACGAACTTCGCCGGTTATTGGCTGCCCGAGACTATATCATCCCCGTGTATGTTTGGCTCCTATATGTTACTACAGGTTTCCTATTAGCCTGGCTCCCTGCTAACAGGGCAGCCATTCTACGCTGATTAGCGGTAAGTGCAGAGATTAGAGAAACATACAGATGGAGCATAAGGTATGTTCTATGGCGAGGGGTATGAAGCCTTGAGACGGAAGGGGGAGGATCCCATCCGCCATATTGGTACCTGAAAAATGTTGTTTATTATCATAGCAACGCGTATAATGCGACTGTGGGTTGGTCAACCATAACCTCATTTCTCAATACATCTACAGGAACAGCTGATTGCACTCCGCCATATTGCAAACCTGAATAAACAAAGTCAGCTTGGCCTCAGTATAGGCTGCTAATGCTTCATCTCTTCATTTCTCTAATCTCTGGGAAAGTGTTTTCGCCATGTTGCTGGCCAGGGAAGCCATTTTGCTGGCGCGTGTGACAGAGTTCGCTGTCCTACCAGCTATTTCACTTCTGTATTACTAAATATTCTACGGTGTCAGTGAGATGACCAACTTGTGAAAAAATCACACTTGAAACTTTTTCACTTCCCGAAATAATAGATATGGCCATCCTGTTACAATGCTGGCTTATTTTTGCTGTAATGTCGGCCTTTTAATGTAATTTTGAGAATTCGGTGATAAATAAATTAAATAATTTAATAAATACTTATTAGAAAATAAATTCTATACAAATTATAAAATATTTAAATGTGAAACAAAACATAATGATTTTACAATTATTAACATAAGTAAATGATAATTTAAGTTTACAAATATTAGTAGGACTTTGAAAACAAGCAAAATTGTTCAATAATTGACAACAGAAGTGCGTGCATTTAGAAAAAAAATATTTTTTAGAGTGATGATGACAGGTGATTTACATCTCTTTATTTCAGGATGCTGGTGAAGAGATACTAGATATCATGAAGAGGCCAAGGCCAAGATTATTTCGGAAACACCATAGTAACCTCCAGGATTTGTTACATATTTTCTTGTTCATGTAGCAAAATTTAACAGGTTATAATTCATAGTGTTGCGTATTGGCCTGGCCTGGCAGGAGGCATGTTACATAATGCTAGGCAGACAGCCCGATGATTCAACAAGTCATGGGTTTTCCCAGAGGTGTTGCGATACGCCCGAAACATTATCGGGATGACGTCTTTGCGCACGTGACTCTTGGCAGGTATGAGTGAGGTAATATCTAGTTTTAGACCTCTGGTCATCATTTTGCACCACCGTTTGACGTCACTAAACAGGCCGTATAAAGGCCTCAGAACTGCGAAATGGGGGCAGTCTTATGAAGTCCTCTGGGAGTCTTGAAGAGTCTTGGGGAGTCTTGTGAAGTCTGTTGGAGACCCATGTGACTATGAAGTGAGACTCGAGTGTGGTGTGCGTCGTGGCGGTGATGGCAGGCGTCGAGGTTCGGTAATACCAGTGTGATGCTGAAGGGACAGACAACACCTGGGGTGTTGTATCGGCGCGGCAGAGCTGACCAGGAGGTCTTGGGAGCGGCAACACGGCGTCTATGGCCGACAACGAAGCTGAGTAACATCAGCGGGCTGTGAAAGGGACGAACAACTCTTGGGGTGTTGTATCGACGAAAGCAGTGAAGATGATGATGTGGTGCCACAGAAAGGTGGCGAGCTGTGGAGAACAACACTGGATGTGTCGGATCGGCGAGAGCTGTCACTGGCAACTTGGGAGAGTTCGTTATTGGTCCTGCTACAAGGAGGTGCTAAGCTTGCGGAAAGAGACTTGTGAAGACATCTTGGTGACGCCAGAGTCTTCTGTGAGGCTGCATGCACATACCTTCGGAGGGGTATTGGGCGAAACAAGAGGACAGCTACTACGGGTCGATGGGCAAGAAGGTACGTGCGCGACGGGAGTCGAACCGAAGACCTCATGTGTGAAGACAGTGGTGCACTCTGGGTGCTGCGCAGTTCATGGTGAGTCATCACCACTTCGGACTGTTAAGGTTGGACATTGTTACTATTTGAGAGACTGTTAATTGATATATGACTGAATTTTTATTGTGATTTGTAGTCTTGAACTAATTAATGGTAAACGTTGTTCTTTAGTTGTCAAAGTTAACTAACGTTTCTGAGGCGCAGTAGTAATTGTGTGCATAATAAGGGTGCTGTGAAAATTATATTTGATTGCTGTTTTGTGTATGTTTGTAAGCTATATGAGCTAGTAAATCAACAACTTAATTAAACTCTTTTATTTCTCATTATAAAACCTCTATCCCAAAGAGCTCAGAGATTATTGCCGATATGTAAAATTTTGGTATTAAAAATTGTTAACAATACTATTGTATGTTATGATGCACGTGTAGGTTTGTCTATTCTGCGAAAATGTTACAGTTTCAAGAACTATCAAGTGTCAACTATCGACCAACTGATAGTGCCCTTAAAATGTTATGCCTTAGATGGTTATTACATAGCTGTGAGCTCTGGTTTACGTATGAGCACAGTGTGCCGGACGAAATGATTGCAAGTTGGCAGAAGCGAGGTCGCAGCTGTAGGATAAACACGGAGATGAGAATCTATCCTTCGCAGTGGACACGTGCTGAAGGGCAGTTTCTTATTATTTGGCTGCCTCTCTCCCATTCCTTTCCATTCAATGCCCAGCTGGCCTTTCCTCTCCAGTCAATGCTCAGCTGGGAGAGGATTATTAACTCAAGGCCGAAGTTACGCCGACGGCAAAGGGGATCGACATATTTGGGGTGTCACATATGCTGCCAAACAACCCCGTCCTTCCCTCTCTGCCACACGCCTTTCAACACTTGCACAGAAACAAGGTGATATTTTCTAACACGTCTTTCCCGCCTCCGACAGATGTTACCATAAGTATGCTTCTCCACACAGGATTGCTCGCAAAGTTGAGCTGCTGATATTAATTTGTTCTTAACAGTAGTTTCAGCTGCGATGATGTTCCACAAAGTTATTTTATGAAACTTTCTTCTTCCAGCATTTTATTTGTTGTAATACACACGTAATTAGTTTCATAGACATTACTTGGCTAGAAGCGAAGGGAATAATGCACACTAACTTAAAACATTCATGGACATAAAACCAGATCCATGGAAAAACTTAGACATAATAAACTCTACATCATTATTTTAGTACACATCCCTCGAAGAGATGTTATTTTCGCCACAAAAGAATGTGTGGTATAATAGTAAAAAAAAGAATAAGTTCTTCAATAAAGTATGTACATAAATACATAACATAACAATGTATTATGTACCTCCTCTGAAGTTCATATGACACGCACGTACTCGTCTGCTAGAGAAATCAATATTTATGTTTCAGAATAAACAAAATTTTCAATATGCGGCAACTTATTTTCGTCCTTGATACAAACTTCATCGCTAACCAGCACCACAAAATAAATAAATGAACTGTCTCACTGCAGCCAATCGCGAGCCGAGATGTCACAGCATTGTTGCCATATTTACCTTAACCGATGCTCAGCTAACCGTCCGTTTAACATGCCTTGAGCAACAGTTGAAATTTAATCTATACTGAATCGTTATATGGTTAAACTATTCATGCGATTACATAACTAAGTCTTTAAAAAGACATTCAGAAACCGGCCGTAAATGTTATTATTTTTCCCTCGAATTTGTGCTGAAATGTCCTAGAGATATAATGCCATGTTTAATGATGGCACTACAGATGGTTCTCCTTGGAGCGTTAGGTGTATAAGCCTCGCAATGCTTATGTATGAAATTATGTTTTCGTATGTAATTTTTATTTAATGTAACTGACCTATGACCCAGTTCAAGACGACAAAATTCAAGATGAAATTGTTTAAGTTATTTCCCTGTAAGCGTGAACAGTTTACATATCTGCATAATCTGTAAATTGTTAAATATGTGAATTTTAAATGTTTATTGCAATGGGAGTTTACAATTAGAATTTATTGGTTTGTGGACATACGCCATTGCTCATGTTTTGCTGATCAAACCTGTGTTGTGTTGAATGACAAAGTACGAAAACGAACAAGAAAAACCAAATATAAAACACACAAAAAAATATATAAAAACCAATCCCAGAGAAATTTAAAAAAAAAGTTGGCTGAATTGCTTTGTGATTTTTTTTCTTCTATTTTTGTGTGTGTTTTATATTTGGTTTTTCTTGTTCGTTTTCGTACTTTGTCATTCAACACAGGTTTGATCAGCAAAACATGAGCAATGGCGTATGTATAAAAACCAATAAATCCTAATGTTAATTATGTATTTTAGAACAAAAAAAATATATAATTCTATTTACAGTTTGAAGCAGAAGTTATACTGTTATGCAAGGAAAATTTTATTCTCCAATATATCAATTATATGAATTTTTAGTTGTTGCAGTCTTGAAATAGGCCATCGTGATGACCTAACTAGTATCAATCATTTGTAGTACTATCTCAGTACGCGAGTGTACGTCAGACTATTATGGGGTTGATCTGCCGTCGCGCAGACAATATATACCTAATTGGTTACTATTTTTCCTTACTAGTTTGTCTTCCTAGTGCCATTTTCCATACTTAGAAAATCAAAGGAACATTTTACTTCTGCCTGCGTAACCAGGTTGGCTATCGTTAGGAATAGGCAGACAAAAATACATTTACAACACAGAAATACAAAATAATGTTGAAATTATGGACAGGTTACAATACAGAAATCATAAATAAATAAGATGTGTGCAGACGTAGTCGGTTTTGTTTAACTCGATATCAATTTTTGTTATGATTGGTTGCAGGGAACGACTATACTTATAGGCAATGATTTTTGGTGAAAATAATTATGCAACATTTTGTTTCAGTGACTCGCGCGCACATCTGCAGCTCTGCTTTATGGTCAGTGATTGGCTGTTGTTAACTCTCATCGTCTCTGGGATCTACCCGCAAATCGTAGAAGTTGTGGTGTCGCAGTGAGCTTATTCTCATTGGCTCAGTCAAATGAGTGACGCCTATACACAAATGCACGCGGCCAATAACTATGGACCAGAGCTGCGGCTGTGAACGTGAGACATTGAAACAAATTGTTGCATAATTCTTTTCACCAAAAATCACTGCCTCTAACTATACTTAATAATATATATTACACACATGAACATGTGGTTTCTACCTTACTAAAACTCTATCACTGACTGGCAGAAGGCGTAGAGCTTAAACCAGTGGGTGTATAAGCATGCAATTGTACACAAAAGTTCCTTGTATAACGTTAGTGAGAAAACATATTCATGCAAAAATTCTACAGTATGTTTCCAATAAAACAAGCTAGAACTTCATGAACCTAAATGACAAACGGTTTGACTATCTCTCTTAAACATTTAAGAGTACTCAAAAAGATATCCGATAAAAGTAAGAAACTAGATGATTTAATTTAGTATAAGAACTACAAAAAAATCTATAATGAAACCCTTAGAACTGCAAAAAAAAATTAAACACGATGAAATAATTAATTTTACAAAAAATAAGTCAAAGGCCATGTGGAACGTCATCAAAAGTGAAACAAAAACTAATGTTAAAAGGAAAAACATCTCCCTGGAAATTAATGGAAATTTAATTAATAACACCAAAGAAATTACACAATATTTCAATGAATACTTTGCTACAATTGGAAAAAAACTACAACCTAAAAATAACAACAATCGACTGCATGATATGCCCAATACAACCACCCATATGATACAAGAATTTAAATTTATTGATATGAATTTACTAATAGATATATTTAAAAAACATAAAAAAAACTACGTAGGTCTGGACGAAATCCTTATTCATAGTATAAAATACCCTATTACAGATATATTCAACAAATACTTAGCACTAGGTATCTTCCCAGAAAGACTAAAATCAACTAAAGTTACACCAATACATAAAAAAAAAGGCAATGAATTGGATGTAGGTAACTACAGACCCATCTCAATTCTGCCGGTATTCTCTGAAATCCTGGAAAAAATTATTTACAATCAACTACTCAACTACATGCTAATTAACAAGATCATATCACACAATCAATTTGGCTTCCAACCAAAAAAAAATTTACTGAACAAGCCCTATACCATTTTTTAAATACTACATTGAATGAACTAGACAACAAAAAATTGGTTGCAGGAATCTTCTTAGACCTATCTAAGTCTTTTGATTGCGTGGAACATGATCTCTTACTACAAAAATGGACAAATACGGTATCATAGGCACTGCCCTAAAGATGTTTAGTTCCTACCTCAATAACATAACTTCTTTAGTTATTTACAAAATGTATATATGTACACAGTATTTACTTATTATTATCTTATTTTATTATGTCCTCTAGGTTTCACTTTATTGCTATTTCTCAGTATTGTACATACTTCATGAACAAATCTATGTATATTAGTACTTGAAAACAACTTAATGTTTTGTAAACAAACTATGTAATCTATCAAACTGACAACTCCTTGCACATCTGTGTGTGATTTTGGAGGCTTGAAAATAAATAAACAAATAAATAAAAATAAAAGAGGATGTTTGAAAATGTATCTCCTAAGGGTGTTAAATAGATGGTGAAAGTTTGCAAGGAAGTTCGTAATTTTTGAAGTTAGAAAAGTGAGATTTGGTATTGAAGTTTCAAATGACCGTAACCAGGGATTCTGGCTGAATTTTTGTGTTAGTTAAAAAATAAATAAGTGTACAAGTGAAATAAATTTCTCGTCGGTACAATGTACCAAGTTAGACATTTAAACAGTTTCTGAGACTAATGTAAACGGTAAGGGAGCCGATATGGTTTTCAGGCACTGTCTGATATTGCCGATACCAATACCGATACTGCCCTGAGAAGGAAAAATAACATTATTGCAGGCGTAAAAAATTGAAGACGTAAATTTCTGAACACTTTGTCAAAGAAAATTCTGCTTAATTTTTATTGCTTAAGTCTTACGACTAACTTTTTCAGATAAATAAAAATCTACAAACCACAAACTAATTAGTGAATCAAAAATATGCGGGCGTGTGATGAATATTATGGGTTTACTGTTACTTTTTAGCATTTTCCATATGCGTCATGAAATTTTGGTTTAAAATTGACGTCAAGAATAGATGAACTGACAGCCACCAAGTCACTTAAATTGGTAAAGTTCTCGTGACTGTGGCATTACTAGGCACGTTTTCTCTGTCAGAATGCTGTGTTGAAAATTGTGCAACATGAATAGAGAGAAGAAAAAGTTTCGAAATGTAAGCCCTATCACTCCAAAAGGAGCATACAATCAAGGTACCGTACGACCTCCACGATGCGCCACCAATCGATACCAAAAAATTAAAAATAATGCAAACAGTCTTGCATCCTTGCATGTTGGTTATTGTTAGAGCCACTGATTTCAAGTGTAATGTATTTTTTAACTGATGCGTTCCAATGCCATATGACAGAACTGTAACTCTTCTTCATGGTCAGTGATTTCATGTTGTTTTAACTCTCAGCGTCTTGGTGTTCAACCTGCAAATCACAGATATGTGGTGTCGCAGTAAAACTGGCTCTTATTGGCACCATCATATACGTGACGCTTCTCAAAAAATACACTTTGCCAATAATTTTGAAGCAGAGGGGAACGTAAGGCAATGAAACAGGTTGGTACAGCATTATTATCTTTATCCAGCTTTAATAACTGTTAACTACTGGCACACATTAATAATTTTACCACGTTCGTACACTAACTTAGCACCTTCATAAATTATAACTACAGCAACAAAGAACACACCTACGAAATCAACAAAATAACAGAGGCAAGGCAGTAATATGCAGTATGTAAATAACTTTACAAGCTTACATGAGTTTTTTATGCGTCACTGCCTTATTGGTTAGACGTAAACTACTAAAATAAAAACGTTTTGAGGTAATTTTATATTATAACAACAGTACTTAAATACTGTACGAGATGGCTGATTGGATATTTAAGTTATTTTCACAATGCAAGCTTGAACACAGACAGAGTAAAATTCAGTAATAGCAAATGGTGCTGGCTCGTGGCTACATGTTTAGTAAAGAACAGTACATAACGTATAAATTTTGTTTTGAAAATAACCACAGCATGTTAGGTGTGTTTAAAAACTATTTTAAAACAGTTATTATTTAGATGAACAAACAACACACTAACGGCAGGTTTCACAATGTACGTTTAAAGTGTTGGTTATCTGACCATATGATATTGTTACAAGTTTAAGCAAAAACTTTAAATGTGGGCAATTCTCTGAGTTCTTTGGGATAATTATAAATACAAGAGTTTAATTTAGATGTTAATTTACTAGCTCTCAAAGCTCACAATAAAAAAATACACAATACAACAATCAACTATATATTTCACAATACCCTTAATTATGCACACAATTACTCATAGAAACGTTAATTAACTCTGTCAAATAAAGGACAACATTGTTTACCACAAATTAATTAAAGACTATAAATCACAATAACAAAATCAGTCATGTATCCAATCAACAGTCTTTCAGATAGTGAAAAGGTACAACCTTAACAGTCTGAAGTGGTAATGGCTCACCATGTGCTGCGCAGCACCCCGAGTGCACCACAGTCTTCCCTCTTGAGGTCTTCGGTTCGACTCCCGTCGCACACCTCCTTGTTGTCCGTCGCCCCGTCGCAGCCGTCCTTTTCTGTCGCCCAATACTGCTCCGAAGATACGTGCCTGTAGTCTCACAGTAGACTCTGACGTCACCAAGATGTCTTCACCAGTCTCTCTGCACAAGCGTAGCACCTTCCTCTAGCACGACCAATAGCAAACTCCTCGAATCTGTCGATTCACCCCTTTTATAATCCCCGAGAATTCCGGGGGTTCACCGCATTACAGGGGTCTAAAAATAGACATTTCATCATGCGTTGGCTGTGCTCTCAGTCACGTATGCCGGTCTCTATGACGTGGTCAGTCGGGATTTCCACCATGAGACAGCCCGGCCTGTGATTCATGGGCCGGCCCTCAAGGTGTTTCGACACAGGCCTCGGCCAGCCCGCCCTCAGACTCACAGCATACAACAATATATATAAAAGAAACTTTTAACTACTGGTTAAAACAATAGCGTTTCTGAAATCACTGAAACAACTTCTCTTATTTAAGAATGTTACGATAAGCTAAGTGCTGGTTAATGTAAATTTGGCAACCATGCAGTGACATTCCACGTTGAAATTGGGCGTTGAATGGTTTTATTTAAGTCGCGGTTAACATTAACATGTTAACAATGGACGAAAGAGTTAAAAGTGCACGTCCCGGTAGATTTATTACCTCCGAAAACGAACTTCTAGTTACCCTAGTTGAAAAATGTTTTCATATTGTGGAATGTAAAAAACAGACGCAGTGACGTGGAAACAGAAAGAA
>PNEQ01085687.1:0-132031 GCA_003012365.1 Medauroidea extradentata | reverse complement strand
GCCTGACGATCAAGAGGGGAAGCATTTATAAACTGAGAGCATTTATAAATAGTGTGATTGGTTTGCTGGCAGACTGCACAGGGCTTCGACAACTGGGTTTCAGAACTTGAGACGAACACAGATCTCGGTTTCGGTGCAGGTTTGACATGTTGAAAGGTAGATCGTTGAGAGACCGGACCCACATCTGGTTTGGTTCCCAAATCAATGGCACTCTCCATAGTGGTGACCCTGTTTTGCAGAAAATTTATCAGCTCAGAGACCTGAGGCATGGTTTCAGTATGTCCCTTACGTGAATGCTCAAATTTGGTACGTAATTCAGTATCCAACTTACGCATCATAACTGTAACAAGCACTGGATTTTCTGTAGTGATATTATATCCTAAACCTTCCAAGGCCCTGGCGTTTTCATTGAACGTGTTGACAAAGCTCCTAATTGACTTAACATTAGCAGTATTGACTGTTGGCATATCAAGAAGTCTGTTTATATACAACGACGTCAGTTTTCTGGTGTTCTGATACTGAGACACCAGGAGTCCCCATGCAACAGAGTAATTCTCAGAAGTAATAGGCAAGTTTTTGACTAGCTGCAATGCTTCTCTACTAAGACCTCCCAGTAAGTACTGGAACTTCTCAATGTCAGCTAGCGACCGATTGCTGTGAATGGTGGCCTCATACAGTTGGGAGAAAAGGGGCCATTCCTCCCAAATACCTGAGAATGACGGTAACTGAATATTCGGAAGCTTAACAGTCCCCGGCGGGGCCACCCCAGCCGTAGTGGATATATCAGAAACCACATGTGTTGACAGAAAGGATGCAATACGACACTTCGTATCCGACAACAAACCAAAAAATTCGCTGTGTTTGGAGGTTAAAATATCTTCATCAAATTGGTCTGGAAGGGGATCCAAGCTTAACAGTTCATCACACAATGAATTAACCGCTTCTTCAATAGCTACGAGTTGATGACCCAACGATTTTATCTCGTGTACCGCCTCGACAGTAACTTCTGTAGTAGTGAGTATCTGAATCCGCCCAATGACGTGATTTAACTTAGTTTCCTGAAGTTTGAACTTCAGCAAGAAAATTTTGAAACCCATACTTGTTTTCACCCGTAGGCCAAACAATCATCTCATGTACATCGCGACTCGCGAGAGAAAAAAAAACTCAAGAAAGTCAATAAGACACACAGTGAAATACGGTTATGGTTGCTGCACCGTTGTCATTAATTCCCGGGAGCAAAGTTACCATGCTGACGACCCTTAGCAGTTACATCACAATGAAATATGTTGGCGATACCAGGAAAGAGACAAATAGCGACCAGTAACTCACCCACATGGTAAACAAACGAAATGCGTTCACGTAATTCTGAAGACTCTCTAGAACGTATTTAAAGGTAACAGACACTTTTACGAACGTAGAATACATAACCAACGATGAGAATAACGCCGCAAATCTTCAATGATCTTGCTGATTGCAACAGAACATGGACTGGTAGCGTAGCGTAGCGTCGGTATAGTCATTCTTCAACACCCACGGCGTTCACATACACAATTTCTTGGCGAGCGTAACCAAATTACTAGTCGGTTTTTGCACGCATAATCCGGCTACCGGAGGACCAAAAATGTTGAGAGATTACGCGTGTTGTAAACCAACTCGCGAGAGACACCACGTGCACACACTTACCGAGACGCCATTTTGAGACAGACTGACTCCAGCGTTGCCTCTGCAACTACTTCCAAGGTGAAGCGTATCCTTCCACATTGTCCACAATCCTCGTATAGGTTAATTACCGAACAGTAACATTGTGCCATTATAAATGGCGCAGGAGCAGGGCCGCATGCAGGACGGGAGTGCTACGGACCCGAACCCTCCTCCCTACCCAGCCTAACAAAATGTTTGAAATTTCACGAGACAGAATACTGAAATGGGACCCAGTCTCCCATTAGATTACGGGAAATGCTTAAATAGCACCCTTTTTCACCTTACAATCAAAATTTTCCAGGTGGAAATGGAGGGGGGATCAGTGTTACTTTATATCATTCCCAAATTCGAGACAACCCAACATTTTTCAGTCTTGTATTAGAAATGCATGGTTTCTATAGTACAATATCACGTATAACGTAAAAGAGTAATAAATCTATAAAACAAAAATTTCTATTTATGAAATTTACTCTTGAGGTTCGGACCCCCTCCGGAAAATATTTCTGTGTGCGACCTTGCGCCGTAGAATTTTGTCAGCCAACTAATCCAAATGTGTGGTTTCTCAGGGACGAGGAAGTTTCAATTTTTAAAATTTTGCACTGATATGTTGTGCGGTATGCATTATGCGTTTAAAGTACACTACCTATGTAAACGGAAAAACGATATTAAAAAGTGTAACATGCAAATCCTCGTCCTGTACTGCATACAACTTCTCATGCAGAATCTAGATCAGAGAACTGTAATCTTTCCTTCTTACATTGTTTTACGTTAACAGCGTTTTACTGAAACGTGAGTGAGGGAAACCAAAACACATCACCGTGTATTTATTCTCACATTCCCTAAGAGAGCAAACTTAAATTTTTGTAATATTTATATTTACGTGGTTAATGACTGAGAATTTAAATAACAAGGACCTTTATTAAATACACATATAAGTAATTTCCTTATGTCTAAAGTAATTCCCTGTAGTAAGAACGACACTGGAATACATAAGGTTGGGATATCCTCAACATTAAATGCTAGCCAAAGGATATGTCTATTAAAAAAAAAAAAAGGCTGGAGGTACAATCCAAATCAAGTCGTATTGTACCCAACGTGGTGGCGCAACATTAAGGGCGCTGTCACCTCAGTTTTTAACGTCTGTTTATATTTATACCATATTTTTTTTTCCTATTTTAGACATAAATTGTGATTAAATCTACCTCTTAGGAAATTTTAGTATCTCTCATAATTTTTGAGTAATGAGTCGTAAACGTCAAAATTTGCACTTTACGGTTTTATGTACGCCACTTAAACCAACTGACATACCAAACCAAAAAAATTCACATTGTATAACAATGTTGTAGGCTATGATTTGACATACATAAAAACAAATAATTGTTGAAATTTTTAAAATTTTAAATTTAAAATTCAGCATTTTTTATTAAATACAAAAATTTTTTATTTTTTGTATTTATATATGTCAAATCTTATCCTAAAACATTGTTATACACTGTGAATTTGTTTGGTTTGGAATGTCAGTCTGTTTTAGTGGCGTACATAAAATCGTCAAGTGCAAATTTTGATGTTTACGACTCGTTACGCAAAAACTATGAGAGATTGAAAATTTTCCTAAGAGGAAGATTTAATCACAATTTATGTCTAAAATACGATATATATATATATATATATATATATATATATATATATATATATATATATATATATATATATATGGTACAAATTTTAAAATTAAATAAAGACGTTAAAAACTTAGGTGAACCGCGTTGGACAGGCATTCGGTAGGATCCGAGTTCGATTTACGGTTTCGGCTATCCTGATTTCGATTTTCAGTGGTTTGACTAAATCATTCCCGGCAGATTCTGGCATTCTTCATTTACAAAGACCATGGCCGATTCTTCTCCCAGTTATTGACACTGCAATTTTTGTGTACCGTCTCTAGTGACCTCACTGTCGACGGGACGTAAAGCTTGCCTTACCTTATCCAGTCGTAATGTAATTCATATTTCACTTCTGTAAATATATTAAAATATTATAGTACTGGTTTAATTTCATTTAATCGTAACGTATTATTAATTTTTATAGAGGCAAATCGATGTTCTTGGCATGGAAATATTTTCCATAACTGAGGTACAGTGAAGTATAACTCACATTTAAAAACAATAACATCTCGAATACTCTTTCTATAACTGCGTATGTTTTCTTCGTGCATACTATTCTTCGTAAATTTAGAAGATTTGAAGCCTTTGTTTTTTTTTTTTTTTTTTTTTTTTTTTTTTTTTTTTTTTTTTTTTTTTTTTTTTTTTTTTTTTTTTTTTTTCGTTGAACTTCAGTCAGTTTTAAATAAAAATATAACAGCGTGAGTAATAAACACGTTGTGAAGGTTTTACATTTATCGAACGTTTACGTCTAAGGTCACCCTGAAATATATATTTTTTTATTATTTTTCATGACATGGTAATTTTTAAAAGTGCTCATTTTACAGTGACCAGCCTATACTACGAACAATACATGTATCAGTCTGTTATTGACGTGAGTGCAATTTCTGGGTTGGTACGTACGAAAACTGCTTCTACCAGGTACTTTGAGCAGGCGTGTGCACAGTGATGTAATGCGGTATATTGTTTTCTGATTTTACAGTTTTTACATACTTTAGTATCTTTCTCAGTTTTACAGCAGCGTTACATAAAAATAACCTAACTTAAATGAAAATAGGATTAAATATGAAGAACATTTGATTTCCTACCCCATTTCTTGAAACATCGAAAGCAATTGTAAGGTTTAGTAATTTTAGACTATTCTAATATTTAAATACTAAGTATATAACTCCGCCACTTTCTTTACGTAGGATATGTGCCACAACGTAATTATGATTCATATGAAGGTATAACCAAGGCAGTGCTTTTCAAAATATATATTCATAATTCTGTTTTTATATTTATTTATGTAGCTCAATAACAAGTATAAATAAAACTAGCTTTCTTTAACAGAGGGTTGGACAATGGTCGTAAATGTCTACATTGCTGTTAAAATGGTAAAATATGCTACCTTCAAACTTACTAGCGTAACACGTATTCACCCACTAAATGATTAAATTCAGAGATTTTTTTTTTAAATCATTAGAATTTGAGCTACCGTTTGTGTTTTCTGCGAACAGTTTTCTTCTTGTTTGAACCAAATTTTTACTGTGGTTCACCTAGTATTTATTTAAATGTATCTTACAGTTTTGTATAAGGCTTTGTGTTACGTAATTTGAAAGTTTTATTTAACAGGAAACGTATGTTATGTGGGAAATATTCTTGCGTCGAAAATCAACTGTAAGAAAAACTTTATAGAAAATAAAAACGTGCAGTTCTTCGACAGCTGAAATTAATATTTGTGGTTTCGTGTTCATGCTCTAGCTTGGGGAAGTAAATTCGCATTACGCAACGATTATGTAAGACGATCCGGGCGGCGCTGACATTAACGGATTTGAACTCTGCTACGGTTCCTTGCTGCGCGTAGAAATTATCGTCTGATCTCACAAAAGGCTACGTTTCTTCGCGTGTAGTTTCGTAACAGCTCGTATAGGAAGGCGGTTACTTAATACTATAAATAACAATATGCACAAGCGTGTCTGAATACACTTCCTGTTTTGCCGGACCACTTACGTTTGATCAGGGTACAGCTTTCCTTGGAACAATCACATCCACGCTTTGCCACCGCGTTCAAGAGTCGCTTACGGAAACATTACTCGATCTACTCAGTAGAGTAGACATTACTCTGAAACGTTTCGGAAGCCTTGTGAGGGCACAATCTAGCTTTGTCCGGAGTCTCTAAATTTTAAACTCGATCACTTTGCCGGATCTACTCGGGTTTATCCAGCCGAGAGCAGGGTAGATAACATAACAGTAAAGCACGCGTAAAAAGTAAACAAACACAGGCTCCCGCGTACATACATATGAGAAAATTTGTTGTAAGGCGCTTGAATTCATGTTGAACGAAGAATACGATTTCGAAATGTAGTAATTTTGTTGGCCAAGAAGTCTGGAGAAGTTTGTCAAGTAAAAACATCGCCAGAACAACATCATTAATTTATGGAATAAATTATATAATTATTAACTACTAGGCCTTCTGAGCATAAAACTTTTAACAATTTTAATTTATTTGCAGATAGTAAACTCTCGATTAATACAAAAAGTGATGCCTATGTGTCAGAGAACTTTAACATTGCAATCCCTTATTCCTACGGAAATTTTTTGATCTTAAGAGTCAGTCTCCCTCCTACATGTTGATTTATTGGTTTTTCTTGCCTGTTTTTGTTTCACGACCAAAAATATCGAGAAAGTACCACAGTGGAAACATGCCGTGATATTATTTTTCAGTAGACGTTATAAGAAGTAAACTAGCAACTCATAATTAAGTATTTTTTAAAATATAATTTAACAGAATTTAAAAATTTTTGTTAACAAATATAAAAGGGACATAATTATGAGCTACTAGTTTACTTATTATACGTCTGCTGGGAGGTAAGATCAATTGCAATGTTTCCTTTGCGGTACTTTTGGAATTTCAAGATGTGAAACAAAAAAAAAAAAGGCAAGGAAACCAATAAATAAACACGTATAAGGAAGATTGACTCTTAACCTTAGCATTTTTGTACAGTATGCATTACTAGTACGTAGTAGGCCTACGTACATTGTACCAGTACAAACAGTGCAAAGAGATATTGTGCGCTGTCCGGACTTGCTCTAATAATACAAGTCTGCCAGATCGGCGACTGAAATATATAGCTTCTTCTGACGATGCTGTAATTTTTAAATAGGCCGCTAACATACTAAACTTCCTATACTTCAAGTTTACGTTTGCTTTAAAAAAACCGTTAAACATCCAATGACTAAATAGATCCGATCATGTGACCAACAACACTAAGTAGATTATACCTAGCCTACGTCGTTTTAGTAAAATCCTAAGGATGGCAGAACTAGTATCCGTTTTACGTTGGCCGTCCTCTGAAAACGTTGATCGTTCTTTTTCAATTGTCTGTGGCCATCAGATGCAGGGAAATATTTTTTTCCCCCCAAAGGGTGGTTGAATTCGAATATGGCTGAATTTCCTAATAGTGTTTCAAATCTGTACGCGAGAGTCGTTTCACGAAGAATGACTTGTGCTTTCCACGGTAAGTGAAATGCTGTAACATTTCCCCCTCCCCATCTTTTTTTAACTCTGGCCATTTTTTTCCTTGTGGAATTCAGCAGGGAAAAAGATAAAGACATTTAGTTAGATGAGAAAAAATAATGAGGAGGAAATATAAAAATTCTTTTGCAAAGAACCGTGAGACCAATTTTTTTGTTCTTACCTTGTAAAATGATGAGAATATGAAACGATTAGGGCTAGAAACTTTTGTTATGGCTTCTTTTGAGACAACAATCAAAGAATCGCAACAAGAAAACGACACTTAGTATTTTAATCACATAAAACATGACCATGTTTACTCACTTAAGTAATTTGTGTACCTCGGTTCAACAGTTATCTTGATTCCTAACATGAGTAATTTCTTAACAAATAATCCCGAACAACCTGGTTCATTTGGTCAACTAGGTTTGCATATGCTTGGTTTCAAGCGTGACAGGATATCAACATTATACATTAAGTTTACTTTCTGTGGCTCTCACTTTTGGCAGTGGTTATTCCACTGTACTGGAAGCGTAAATCTGGAAGATAAACAATTTTCAATGTTAACTGCATGTAAGGTTAGGTAGTGCGTTAAAACGTTTTTGGACTATAGGGAGATATGCACTGGTCCGCACTAGATTTAAGAAAAATGGTAACTGACTGCAGGGGGCGCAGTTAGATACAAAAATTGTTTTCCATAAAAGCTTACGAACCAGCTTACGTGTTTTTAACTGTGGGTTAAGTTACTCGTACACGAGTTAAATCGAATTACCGATCTCCTGACTGTACGCCCAATGTATTATTATAAAGCCACGACATTTTATGAGACAGGCATACAACTTCTAAAAAGTGTTTCACTGTGTGAATGTGTAACGAATGTAGTAGAAAAGATTTTGGTGAAGTTAACTTTAAGAGTGCTTGGTATATAAATAAAGGCTGAAAATATAATTTGATTTCTACGCTTTTTTTCGAAGCCAATATCGATAAAATGCCCAATGACAATCCTAGATAATGGTATTTGCCAATTGCCAACTTTATGAGCAAATATTTATCAAGAATTACTAACTCGTTACGCGTGATATCTTGCGCCGCAGTTAATGCACGAGATTCCGGCGTCAGCGATTGTGCCTCAGAAGTTCCTAACACTGGAAACAATGTTGATTAAAACGTTGGCTAAAACTAATGTCTACGATTGCTATTGTTTAATTTTCGCAAATTGGCTTCAAGGAACCTAAAGTTATAGATTAATGCTTTTAGCGTTGGATTATGTACCACGCCCTCTATGTGCAACAGTTTATGGTGTCGCAAAATGTAGGTAAAACGTTTTTACGTCGAGAAATGTAGGCCTACGTCAGCGTTTCGTATAACGTAATGTAATTGCTTTCTCGTTGACTAAATAATGCAGAAAAACAAAACAAAAAGTACGTATCATAATAATATTGTTCTTTTAACAAAACTTAACATGCCGTATGTCCAGATTCGCGTTCACCCCTGTGTCGTTCTTACCTCTTCCGCTCTTCTAGGCCTCTAGCCAGCAACATACATTCATGCTGAAGGAACTCGCGCATGAGGGTATTCCCCTGCGCGAGGTTGGCACTGGCCGCGGGTGGGCGTGTCCCTCAGCAGGAAGGTATTCGACGCGGCTCGTTCTCGCGCGGCGGGCGGGTTGGCATGCACGGCGCGTGTGTGCGTGTGCGAGCGCGGGAGTGCAGGGCGTGCGCCCGAGGTCGTAAATACCCTCTGCACGAGCCATGGGACCCGGCCGCCACGGTGTTTCCCATACGACCCACCAGAGTCCCCCGCGTGGGTGTCTGCGCGACCCTATGTCCTGCCCTCCTCGCGTGTGTCTGTGTTGTTGTCGCACCAGGGAGAAGGGAAGAGAGTAATACTGTTAGCTATAAATTCCAATTCTGTAACATTTCGTGTAAAATTATACTTGTGGCGAGCTGTAAAAAGGATAGCCTTCTAAAATGGGAAACCAGTGCTCGTAATACTTGATTATACTTGTGAAGAACGTGACTGAGTGAGAGATTTTGGTCAGCGCTTAGCATCGAGGTCTTTAGCGTTGATGAGGAGTGACATGTAGTGAGTGTGGAGCAATGCCGAAACGAAGAGACGGGGGATACGGGAGATCCCCGCTGACCAACGTCCGGCACGATTCCCACATGCGAAAATCCGGGGACCGACCCCGCCGGGATTCGAACTCGGTTCGCCTTGGTGGGAGGCGAATGGTCTGACCATTCGGCCACAACGGCCCTCCTCATAAAGAACGTTTTTCCCGTATAGACTCTAAATGTTAGGTATGGACTAAATACAAAAACATGGTATTTCGGTGGATAGGATAAATAGCAGTTAGTTTTCCATCTCGGCGCTAAGCAAAAGTAGTTAGAAGGCATCGTACACAAACTACCGCTAAAAACGTTTATTAATGCCTACAGGAATTTTGAAATTTAATATTTATAAACCGAATAAAATAGCAAATCATATAAATTTGTATGTGCCATCTTTGAGAGCGAATATATTTTTCATGAAAATTGTTTCTCATAAACTATATAGATCACCGTTTTCAACCTTATCCGACGCAAGAGATAATGCCAAAAAAAAAGCATCAGAAAATAATTGCTCACAAACATGGCAAAGTCTGTCATTTAGGATTATTTGTTTTCATAATTTCTGCAGATATCAATAAAAGTTTTTAGACTTCATGCACATTCCACACCCTCTCGACGATCCACAGTTTACACGAGCTCGCAATTACCATGCGTCCATAACGCTGCGTAGAGTTTTCTCGGATTGCTTACATTTCCACAAGTTTAAATTCCCTGTCGGTTCTCGGTGCGACTTGTCTCTTTATTTCGTCCAAGCGAAGATTTTAAGCCATTTTCATTTCAAGGACAATATCGCTGGCAAGTCCCTTATGCTAACCAAACGATGTAGGTTACATTTTCCACTAGGTAAGTTTGTCAAAAGTTTCTCTGTGGCTTATAATCTGATCAAGTTTACGTTGTCGGTGCAGTGCCGAGTCCGTAAACTGCATCCTACGCAATATTCGTGATGCTACGAGGGGAACTGTCTCCTCAAAGAAAGAGAGAAAAAAGAGAGAGAGACTATGACGGTTAATATGTGAGACACAAGTGGCGAGTAGCAGGCCTATGGTTGTGCCTAATAACGAATAATGTGGCAACCGAACGAATATCTTCTAGGATTCATTTTTCAACCTTTCTTATTACCAGTATTTAGTGACTACATTAATACTTTAAGTTCCAATACATTTTGATCTAAATTTAAGACATTTTTCTCGTCGTTCTTGGCATCCAGGCACTCCCTTATCTCTTACTTCGTTAGTCGTGTCGTCTTTCGGTTGATTCGTAACAACTTGCACTTTATTCCGGCTCTCTTCTTCGTATTGCTTCCCTTGTCTCTTGTTGGGTATTTTCGTCTGTTTCTTTTTTAATTCTGAACACCTTAATTATTCCACACAGAGTATAATAGAGTAGGCATATCATGTCTTTATCTTGAGACTGAGTCACTCACGTAACACCGAGTATCTAGTTTGCTGGAATTTTGAGCGCCAATAATGAACTTCGAACTATGATCGGCGTAGAAAACCTTTCTGTTTAGTCCTACATACTTGGCGTAGCAGAGATATTTTCTGAACTCGGTGTGACATCACAATGTCACGCCTTACGAGCACAGTAAACTAAGCTCTTCACTTAGCTACGATGTAGCGGCCAGTCTCTTTGGGTTCGTTAATCCACCAAGTGGCGCAGTATTTTTGTTGTTGTTGACCGGCGATATCTTCCTTCGTCTGCAGGATCTGTCTACAAGTCTCACCACTCTCTGTTAACTTCACGGCCAAAGCGGCAGCAGAACAGTTTAGTTATGAACGTGAAGTTCTGTTTATATTTATCCTTTCCATCTGGTGTGTTTCCGGTAGACTTTCTTAGTTCCCATATTCGTGGTACATAAATTGCTTTTCTAAGAGTTCCAAAGACCCGATGTCTACAGCCTCGTGTAGTCATTCTGGTCGTTCTTAAGCTCACCCACAATATTTCAAGAGGTGTATGTGGATAATGGTGCCAATTATGTACTGCAACTTATAGCTTAGATGAACACGTAAGGGCGATATATGACTTTTTAAATTGGTTCTTTTTGCCAGATATTAAATATTTCGTCGAATTAAACACAATATTTTTATAGAGAACTATCGAGAGCTACATTACATAAAAAAAAACGTTAAAATCGTTTTCTAAAATGCAACAAATAGGATTGCACTAAAGACCATATTAAACATTAATTTTTGAGGCCCTGCTCATTCACCCCCTTCCCCCCTCTCTCTCGCTATATATATATATATATATATATATATATATATATATATATATATATATATATATATATATATATACACTCTCTCTCTTCTAAAGTTGCTACTATGTATGTTTTGAATTAATTAATCTCGTAATATATGCCATTTTCGTAACGCTTACATAATCATTTATTTTTAATATTTTGGTCTATTTCGACCCTTAGCCTTCAGTTTCCTTAATTAGGATAGTTTTGATAATATCGCCAACATAAAATAGTACTACTATTTATTGCTACTTTGACTTTGCTAACAGAACAAATCATAATTTTTTTTTCAGCCCTTTAGAGTGTATCTAATGTATCAATCTCCATTAATTTCCCAGAACTGAGAAGAATTTTAAGACAGATATATTTACTGCACTGAGGAACAAGGAGGCGGAAGACGATTTGGGTGGAGGGCAGTAGCGGCCCGTGGGCTGCTGTTGCCAGGTGGGGCTGCAGATAGTCGGGTCTGTACACTCTTGATGAACGCGCCGTAGACCAACGACCGTGAAATATTTGCCGGCTACTAGATCTTTTGTGACCACTTAGTAGTAAGGGACACCAGCACATCAGCGTGTCAGCGCACAACCCTGTACAGCTCTTGGCAACTGCAGCCCTACCTGGCAACAACCCACGAGTCGCCACTGCGGGAGGGCGGGTGGTTAAAGGGTGGAAATGCATAGTGGCCCCGCGTCAGTCAGATTTGTTTAACCTTACTAATTACTATTACGTAAACAAATAATAATGTTTTAATACAAACTGTGTCCGACGATGCACAGAGGAAAAGAAAAAAGAGGAAGGGTGTGGATTTGGGATGGTACGGCGCTCCGAAGATTAACTTGCATAGGAGTCCGAAAGTCCTGCCGTAGGTCCTACCAAGGAATTTCCACGTGCTTCTCTCTAAAGTCGTCGGTTAGGTCTGATCCCCCAGCAGGTCTAGTCAGAACTTTCTAAGACAGTCGTCCCGACAACCTTTGTATCTTCCTTTCATTCCGTCATTTCTCCGCATCCATCATTGTCTCGTATCTCCCATCACACGCATCCGTCATGTTGGTCATAATGTCAAGTCTAAATCATGTACAGTTCACGTTATCAGTTTTAGTTGGCGCTTAAACGAAATCAAAATGTCAAGAGGCCAACCAGCCACGCTGTTCAGGACTGTAGCGAAAATTCATTCAACACAGAAAAGCCGCTACATTCTATCCGTTCTAAGGTTACAGCTAATTCATCCAAGTGAATGTCAATAAAATTTTATGCACAGCGTAAATTTCATTTGAAATATTGAAAAATACAAGGTAAATATGCTACAGCACAATCACAATGTGAGGAATCCCGATATAATACAATTGCTTTGATTTATTTCGTTAGTAACTTTTATTTCTGCTGCAACCTTACAGTGGACAGAGTATAATACTAAGAATGTATTAAACGCGTCATAGGCCTACTACTTTCACCAGAGACAACACATTACATAAATACGTATCTGTTCATAAGGTTTTAATAATTTTTCTGAAAGTCATATTTTTTATTTTTATTTTCTGTTCTGAATGTCTATTTGAATTTCTAAAACATTCTGGTAATTTCAATAAATATTTAACGATGACTTATGTACCGCGCCCTCTTGAATGTTCACCTACTCAAAACAGAAAAATAACTGTTCATTACTTAATGTTGGTATAACTGCAGGTACAGGCCAACCGGTGTTAGTTCATATAAAATTTTACGCAATTACGAACAGATAATCTAGATTGCAGTAGTTAATATTTCAAGTATTCCGTTGTCCGTTAGATTCGACTCGCCTATAGACAGAAGCACTGGCGTACATAGAGGCGGAGGGTGGTGGAGCGGAGAAAATAAAATAACGAAGGCACGTATTTCCTCAAATTACCAATAATTCAAAATATTTTTATCTGCGAAACGGAAAATTTGCTCATTGAAAATCTTAGCTGTAGAAGTATGTAGATGTTTGTGTTTTGTACAGAATTATTGCTAATATTTTTCCAAGCAAATTTAGTTCGTTTTAATGAGAAATTAACCCCCATCTCTCTCCAAAATTTTGAGTAACGCTACGCTTCTGGAAAGGACCGGTTCCTGACAACACAGTGTTACCTCCGTCAGCAGAGAACTACTGTGGGATAAATAATGTACCTAATGTATAAACCGACCACGGTGTTGGTGTGTGTTCCGGAGGAGAAGGAGGCTGTTTTAGTAGAGAAACTTGCTTTTCCGTTCTCGCCGGGAGGGTGGGACAGACAAGAAGAAGCAAGGCACGGAGGTCTGATACTCCTGGCCGCAGGCAAGGTGATCACCGAGCTCTGATGTGAAGGTCAGCACGATGTGTGCTGCCGTTAGACCGACACCTTGGACCACTCGCTGAGGAAAGTTCGCAACCTCCTCCCGGGCCAAGATTACTCCACTCTCTCTCTTTCAATCTCTCTCTCTCTCCTTCTTTCTCTTTCTTCAGCGTCTCATCTGGCAACGCTTCCCCACCATCTTGATTTCAGTTTTCCGGGATTTCCCAAAATTAATCCACTACCCCGATTAGAGTCAAGTGACTTTTTGGTGAAAATGATTTTGATCAACTAGTTCCAATACCTTATGTGCACATCTGCAGCTTTGCTTCATGGTCAGTGATTGTATGTTGTTAACTGTCAGCGTCTCGGACCGAGCGAGGGGCGCAACGATAACACGGTGGACTTGTATTCGGGAGGACTCGGGTCCGGCCATCCTGATTTCAGTTTTCCATTGTTTCCCGTAACCGAATTCTGGGATGGTTCTTCAATGAAGGCCATGGCCGACTCGTCTCAATTCCTGTCGTTATACTAAGTTGTGTGTCACCGTCTCTAATGACCTCGCTGTCGACGAGACGTAAAGCCCACACTTAACCGCAGCGTCTCGTGGTTCTTCTCGGAGATCACATACGTACGTGTGCTGTCGCAGTAACCTTGTTCTGATTGGCACAGTCAAATATGTGACGTCTTTACACTAATAATTTATGTCAATAACTATGCAGCAGAACTGCAAACGTGCACTTAAGGTACTGAAATAAATTGTTGCAAAATTATTTTCATTACAAATCACTTGCTCTAGCGCCAATTAAATATCATCACATCCTCCTGTTTGCGACGACGTGGATGCTGTCTAATATAGGTCTTGGCAGATTCCATTTTTCTTTTTGTTCGTATAATGAGGTGGTTAAGGTGTGTTCCCGCGTTGGAGAAATCCAACTGCGGTCGTGCATCTCCCTGTTTGAGGTGTCGGAGCGGTGCCACGCTCTAGTATCCGAAGGGAGTAACCACATACACACTCGCAGGGGTGCGATGTTGCTCCGGGGCTCGTGAGTATTGGTGGTCACTATACCAGGATGGGTTCCTTGGCCTCTGGTGCTAGCTTTACGCTTCCGTGACCCCTCAGCACAAAAACCTCTCGCACCCAAGTCAACCTGCAGCCTCCTCGTGGCGCCACCGGATCTTAGAACCGATGCAGGCTCTGGCGTGCGGGCCCTATGCATCTCGGCTCCTCAGAGTTGGGAAAGGGGTATCTGCCTTGATGGATTCTCCGATAGATGGCAACAAGGAGAAACCACTAGGTAGGGCGTTAGACTACCTAGCGTTCAGGCTGTTGGGGCCCAAAAGCCCTGGACTCCAAGTGGGAGACTGAGGGTAATGGTAAAGGACAAACCTGATGCAGTCTGGGAAACAGGTCCCACGCCCGGACCTACGGTTTGTAAGGGAGTCCCCCCGGTGGGTACTCCAGGTAATAAGGTCAGGCTGGAAAACCCACGAATGCCATGGAAATTAGGAAGTACTACGGGCGACCAGGTTAGTCCCACGGCAAGGTTATCTACCGTGTCTGGTCTGGATTGGATTCGTAGTGGTAGTGGTTGCCTATATGCTGGACAGGCCTGGAGGGGACCCTCCCCTGAGAAAGGCCGACGAGTAGTCTGCGAAAGTGACCGGGAGCAGGCTTGGTGAGTCTGTTAGGGGTAAGATGGGCCCCGACTCAAACCAAGAGGAGGCTGAGCTGAGGATCTCAGTCGGGGGAAAGGTAAGTGGGCGGGATCCAGGGAAGGGTGGCCCTTGGCTCTCTCACTAGCTTCTTTCTTCCTTTGGTAGGTGTATGGAGGCGCGATTCTGCGTTCCGCGAAAGGGTTCGCACGGTTCCAACAGACTGTTAGCTAAAGTACACTGCGTGACAGAGCGTGATCTCTCCCCTCGCCCATGGGGGCCGGGCGCCGGGATGGCCTAGGCTAAGAGGCACCGTAAACAAAGAAAGCCACGCGAAAGCGTGAGTACATTGTATGTTCGTATAATGAGTGTGAGGCTTGACGTATCGTCAACAAATGACTCGACTCGGAGAATCTAAAACAAGAAAGACGGCAATCTGTTTACCTCTACCAAGGCCAAGTACCTCTAATAAATTCAATAATTATTAAACAGCTATTTTAGCTTAAGATAATGTAGAGTTTATGTAATCTAAGCTTTCCAACAGAAACAGTACTGGTATAGTCAGAGTTTTCTACTTATTTATCCCTCCTTACTGTAGAGGATCAGGCTACCAGTGACTATACGCCGTCCACGGAATGAAAAAGGCCTTTCAAAGTTAAATTACTTCTGTGATATTATAATATTTATAAGTAAACTACTAATTTCAGTTTAAAAATTTGTAAAATGAGTATCACTTTTCGTTAACTTTTAATTTCGATTCTTGACCCACTAAGCGACGAACACCTTCCACCGCCACTGGAACCACGTAATTTCTATGCTGATTCCCAGCGGAGTTTGTGGTTTACAGTAGTGTTTAGTGTTACGTGACCTGTCAGTATGACCGAAATTTCTCACATATGTATAATAAGCGTGAGGCTTGACGTCTCGTCAACAATGTTAGAGATTGAACCAATGACTCTACTCAGAGACTCCAGAACAAGAAAGACGGCGGCCGTGGCTGAGTGTAGCAGCTTGATCGTAACCAGTGTAGTGTACGCGTTCCGCTGGAATGTATCGGGGAAAAACCGAGGAAAACAGAAATTATGATGACCAGACAAGGAAACGAACCCGCGTCCTCCGGAATGCTACTCCCGTGTTTTACCATACTGTGCCGTATCACTCGTTTTGACGTACAGCAAGCATATGCTGTAATGTGTGGCAAAAATCACTGCATCACAACATCAGTTGGCGAAGTATTCAAATATTCCATGCTTTGGACGAATCCACTCTACAATTCTGTGGTATTAGGGTTGAGGTACAACTTGAAAAAATATAAAATTTAAGCACATGATACATGTATATTCAATGGTTGAGGGAAAGGTAACAATTAAATTTGAACGTTGCAATATACCAGTATCACAATATGACTTTAAAACTTGCTTCTTTCGTTCACTCAAAATATCATTTTTTTTTACGTATCCCACTTTACCCAGACAACACAGAATTCATGTGAGTACCGAGGCCGTACTGAAAGTGTTCGGGGAGTACAGTCGTGACCTTTTACCTATGTGTGAAGTTCCGGGAAAATGTAATTTAAATGTAACGAAAAATACTAAAGATCACATTCCCTCGTTGTTAAACATTGCATCAGAGTTGACACCACGTGTTGGGTGTAATAACAAGCACAGTTAATTTGATTTATCTGACAACTTAAATGTTTAAGACATACCCGTCTAATATCATAATTACATCAAATACGAATTGTGATTTACTAGTTTATTTCGCTGCGATACATTGTATCAATTTCGATATTGTATTTTGAGGGAATACAGTGAAACGTTCAGTGCTTTGTACGACAGTTTACCAGAAATATGTATTTTTTAGTTGGTGATTCACGATTATAACTTCATCACTCTGCAGCAATAAGTGGACTATTGTTTGAGTTGTTTCTTAATTCGTTTCGCTGAGAAAAAACGTGAGCTGATTTTAATATATATTTTGCCACGAAAGAAATAAATTCGTCCCATATTCCCTAAGAATATTGTGATAAAACTAGAAGCGTCAATTTACATTTATAAAATAAATAAATAAATAAATCGTACTGTGTACGAAAATTATTTTTTGCTTACACAAATAACGAGCATTTTTAAAACCAATAGTCCCAAAAGTCATAAATTTTGATTACATCATAGGGGACATATTTACTGGAACCGCATCACAAATTCTACATAGCAGGAATTTTCTCTACTCATGCTACTCATTGTTTTACAAAAATCACAAAGTCACGTGTAATAGCACATTCCAGCTATAACGGACCCCCAGATAGGCTATTGCTGAGCTACCTTGCAAAAAATTTGTGTTGTGTTCTCCCAACAACTTCGACAGAACCACTCGATGAACGCTTTTTGTTTGTAAAACACTCTCACTGCTATGGTTTTGCCAACACTGCGTAGAAATATCTGCAGACATATAGAATAAATGCCTTTGTTAGCACAAGACTTAGCGAAATACTAAAAATCTTATTAATGAGACCGTAGGAACCACATTTTACCACTTAATAGCAAAATGTTATCATGTATGTTTAGTTCCTTAGCTCACTTAAATTTTGACGTCGTCGAACTTTGTTATGCAACAGTTCCTGTAGAAACACAATGAAACTCAACTCACTCCGCAAAATGGCGGCTCGTAGTCAACGTGTGGTTAGCATTCGACCCATATCAGAACATTCAGACGCGGGCAGACCACTTACCTACATATTTCTAAGTCTCAGTTTCTTGAGCATAAATATAAATAACATGTCCAGGTTGCTGCATTGGAGGTTTAAAGATGTTCAAGTGGGAGAAAATAATATTTTATTTTTATAAAATATTGTTAGTTTTGTAGGCGATATTTTTGAGCACAGTTTCCTCTTACGAAATATTTTTTGCTCTCGTAATTTTCTCATACCCGAAGCATCAAAGTCAAAATTTTCACGTTACGTTGCCATGCAAATAGTGAAAACCAATCTACCAACTTAAATTAAATAATTCACAGGGAAATAACATACACTGGGCTATATAACAAAATGTAAAAAAAAAAAAAAAAAAAACTTCCCGTGAACAATAATTTTTGAATGTGCAACTTCTTTCCTGTACATTTGTGATTTTTTTTTTTTTTAATTTTAAATACTACGTTGTAGGTTTCTAAATATTTAAAAAAGTAGCTCATGGGATGTTAGTTAACCGTTAGTTATTTTATTTAAGGTAGTCAATTAGTTTTCACTATTTGCATGGCATCGTAACATGCAAATTTCGACTATGACGCACCATTAAGAGCTAAAATTGTTTTGTAAGAGGAAACTGTACTCGCAAGTATCGTCTACAAAACTTAACTATTTCATAAATGTATATATGATTTTATAGCACTTGAATGCCCCTAATGAACCGCGAGAAATTCTAACACACGTAGAGCGTTCAATTTTATGTTACATTAGCTGCACTCCCGCGACTTTGCCCGTATGGAATTTTTGATATTAGAACTATAACGATAACTTATTGTATAAGTGAAGAGCATGGCGAAAATACAACGCATAGCAATACCTCACCAGGCTTATGAGCTATCGAGGATATCGGGAAAACACACATTTATTCCTTACCACCCCTTTCCGCCAGCTGCCACTAATACATACGTATATAATATCACAGCAGTTCACCGTTGCCTTGCTCTACAAGGGATTCAAACCCAAAACCTCCTACTAGTTTTCCTAACAGTTACGCCAAGATAGGTCGAGGGCATTCTTAAGAAATTAAATGTGTATATACACACGTTGTCAAAGAGGTAGAAATAGAACGGCAAAAAGTACAACTTTTAAATTATTTCTCTGTAGTTAAACCAGCTTTACGGGATTTCTGGAACATTTTACATCTTTCCACAATCTAAATTGCAGAAATTTGAAATGACATGAAACAGCAATTTAGATATTTACGAAAGCTTCATTCCTATTTTATAATCGTCTCGAAATCTTAACAGTATCAAGCGATACTATGGATTAATTGAAACCACATTATATATTTAATGCCCTTAGAGGTTGAACTTCAAACCATCCTAAAATTTCTACTTAAGAATACGCATATGCTTTATTCTGAAGCAAGCATCACCTCAATATTACAACGGATTTAAAAGAGTTAGCAAGGATGAATTGAATACATTTTTCACGGCTTTTTCTGCTGCTAAATTTTCGAATTTCGACAAATAGAATGATTAGGTAATATGAATTTGCGTAAGTTTCATTCTGAAGCAAAATTCACCTTGATATCTCACCTTGTTTAAGCGGTATTGAGTATTTATTGAAAACATATTTCGCACCTTTACATCCACTTAATTTTCAAATTTCGAAAAATATCTTCTTAGTGGGTGCCTACGGCATAAGGAGAAGCCATCTACAAAATGTCGTGTCTGTAGGTTTGGGCTGTGCGTTGATGAGTGAATGAGTGAGTGAGTGAGTGAGTGAGTGAGTGAGTGAGTGAGCAGGGTACTTCATGTTGTATAGATTGGACAATGCTACTACCTCTGACCTATTCAGGCGATATCAGTCATGAACATGACCTGCAGCCCAGATGAAATGGGCGGATATAAACCACGCTGCTGTGCGTGTTTATGTAATCGGTTACCCACGCCAACGATCGGCAGGAGGCAATTACTCACGACCAGGAAGCAGGAGTGGGATGTTCGCAGGCTTCGTCGAGGGGTCACGACTTTATGGTTCGTCCCCTCCCCTCTCCAACGTTCAGAATTCGGCAGGAAGTACCTATACAACTCGTGCTGCCTCGAGGTTTGCGTCAACCACGGATGAAAATGGATAACGACTTAGGACATCTTTCAGATTTTCCGAGTGATGCAAGAGCTCATCAATCCGTGGACGAGACCTAGGCTTTGGGCATTAACGTTTTCAGAGCATTCACGTGCACGCACACACGTATGAAAGAGAAAGCAAAACTTAATAATAATAAACTATAAGATGGCTCCTTACCCGGGCTTGAAATATGTTTGCAGCGGGCTGAGGGTATTATTTTCGGGACGGAACTACTTAAAGGGGTATTAGACAATTTTATTGTATTTTCAGTTTTTGAGCCATAACATTTATTCAAATTGTATTATCAAAATTTTCTCTTTGACAATGCGTAGGATATTATTTTGGTAAACTTCTTGACGTAAATAATAATGGAATATTTCATTTATTTGTAATGCAGAACCATTGTAATGAATTATAGGTTCACTTTAAAGAATTATCTTGCAATGATTTTGTATGATAAATTAATTAAAGATGCCATTATTATTTATGTCAAGCAGTTTACCAACAATATATCCTGTGCTTTGTTGAAGAGAAAATTTGGTAATACAATTTTAATAAATGTTATGGCTCAAAAACTGACGATACATAAAATTTTCTAACACTCCTCCTTAAGGCGCCCTCATATTGACAGTGTGTTTGTGTGAGTGAGGCACGGCACCAAGGTTGATGTTGACCGGCTCATCTGGCGCGGGATCGACCCTACTGCAAGGCACTGAAACGGCGTACACTCGTCTGACTGACACAGTGCTGACCCCGTATTTTTAATTGGTTGAAAGTTTTAAGCAAAATTCATTGCATGTTTCTAGAGTAGTTTCACAAAAATCCCGTGAGTAATTTTTCATATATAAAACGCTGTTTTTAATAATTTTGATAGCTCCGAAATTATTTTTCTAATGGACGTGATGCTTTGAAACTACCTTTCCTTCGTCGTTTAAGGCCATCCTCGCCTGTTCCTACTATTTACGCGATAATTATTTTTTAAGCCTAAACGAGAGCACACATCAAAATCCTGTTAGGCAGAATTGTACAAAATGGTTTGCACTGCATTGGCTGATTTTTACAAGACAGTAAATACTACGGTTTGAGCTAATTATGTAACTAACTAAATTTTCGTTAACTGACTTTTTTAGTCGAAACCGTCGGATTTCTTGTCTTGAAAAAAATAGCTGTCACAACTATACCATTTTAAACAGAACTGCCAAACAGATCTGTGATATCTGATTCCGTTCAAGCTTGAAAAAGTAACCATCGAAGAAAAAAAAACAGTAGAAACAAGGGACCATGGCCTTACAGTGTATTTTTTTTTTCGTACATTGGCACAATGGGAACATGTGGAATAGTTTCGTAAAAAAAAGTATTTACGGACACATTGCAACGCATTTTAAGCGCGTGGTAGGTGGCCCCCTTAACGTGCAATACATTTGTTTATCAAAGAAAAACGTTTCAAACTATGACTCTGAGTTTAAAAATTAAATACGCTGATTAAAAACCCTAATTGTTAACTGCTCAAAAGCAAAAAAAAAAAAAAAAAAAAGTTAGACCACCGTATATGCGAAAATACCAACCGCATTTGAACAACACAAAAACAGAAAGCATGCGCCAGATTTCGGACCATACTTTACAATATACACTGATATAGTCACCGATTAAAGTCCCGTAGGCAAGAGAATACTGTACTAGTAAACCACTGCTCGCCACTTTAGTGACTTGCACATAGAGTAGATATTTCATTACATACACCTGTCAGCGGCGCTCTTACAGTCCATCCATTTTGTGCCTCACGAAGAACATAAAAGTACTCTACCTAGGGAGCCACCTTAAGAGTGGAAACTCCCCTTGCTATTCAGAATGTCCTGTTAACATTTAAATATTATTTTCAATATTTTAGCATTGCGGAACGCTTAAACACTATTTAGGCCGAAATATAATTGATTAATATCACCTTTTACACTGAAATTTTCCCTCTTTTTTTATAGGAGCAAGAGAAAATCATCGTACTCCTACGTTTTTGTTCGAACACTGTGAAAAGGAATATTACTGATATTGGAGAAGCATTGTACACGGCTGAAACCTGTACCTAGGACATCCTTTTGAAGTTGAGATGCAACCAGGGGCAAAGCAACTCAAATTCCCAAAGAAGGAGGGGGGGAGAAAACGTAATAAGTTAATTGCTTTTTTAATTTTTATCTTTGAGTTATGACTGGTCACCGTCTTGGATAATACAGTTTTGCTTTCATAAATTACTATAAATTATATAATATATTACTAACAGAATATGTAAAGTTACTGTAAGTAGACAGGTAAATAGTTTAAGTTTTGGCCCTTCTTCGAGGATTCAGAGAAGGGTGGCAAAGAGGATGGGGTAATATAACCTTGCCCCTTCTTGTTTTTAGGCCCCTGGATGTAACCCCTTGTCAAGGAGCCTTCACACATCAGTAGTTTACAGTTCTTTGCTTTCATTCGCAAGTCGCCGGAAAAGCCTCGATTCCAACGCGAGGGAATAAGTAAATATTTTCATGAGTTTCCCAAACTTATTTATGTGTGACGTACAAAAATGTTGTCCAGAAACCACCGCGTTGGTTTGTTGATGTTGTCTCAAGTTCTTCTAACTAAAATTTTACGACCGAAATCTACTCTTCTCAATACATGTCACTGGAAAGCAATAATTAAATGTCGATGTTATTATAACATATAAACGTTATCATGCAAATAAGCAAGTATATTCCCGCAAATACAACGATAAGACAAACTTACAAGTTTCACATACATGGCGCTCGGAAACTCCGGAATTAGCTATAATTAAATTGCGGTACCTATAAGCCTATAACTGTCATAGTTTTCAACTAGGATTCACCTCCCGAAATATTTCGGGTGAGTTCCAGAACATCTTATTATAATTAGTTTTTTTTTGTTAGTATAATTTTGTGCAGTTTTGATCGCTTATTTTTTCTCTTCGCCTTGTTGGTCATGCACTTTACCAAATAATTTACCATCCCCATTAAAAATCTTAATATTAGGCTCTTATCGTGCAGTCGCTTTATCATATAAACTGCTCACTCTGAGTTGTACGCTCTACTGTTAGGAGCGGTTATTCTCGTCTCTTCATGTGCAGCACAATTTGACGATAATTAGGCTAATTTTCCAACAGTAGAACATGACTTCATATCTGCTCTAAAACGGGTTGGGCAGAGTCGTTGGGTAAGCCGCTCTTATGATTTCGAAATATGTGAACAGGATACAGTAGGCCAACGGACGATAGGGTTTTATATGTCCAGATATAGAAATAATGTCAGACTGCTAGAAAATTGCACCACCAAAATTATGATAATCTCAAGAAGAAGGGGAAAAGGTTTGGATTTTATAAATAACGGGTTGTGGACAAAGATGCTAAATATTATTGTATTGGCCTCGAAACCACATGAAAAGCGACGTCTATGACCTCGGTCAGGTCTAGAGTTGGACAGCTCGAGAGAATGAAACGTTCCTCAGAAACGCCGCTCCTGTTATATTGAAATACGGAAAGATATTAAAAATCAGTTGCACTTCAAGATTGCGAAACAAATAACATAAAAAAAAACCTTCAAAACCTAACAACACAACATTCCTGTAACATGAAAAGCTGAACGTGACAGGTTAAAATTCTAAAATATATCAAGAACAAATAAAATATATTTAATTGTATATCGAAACACGATCGTCTACAAACGAACATGAATTATATCATTAAATATTCACCCTGGTCGCTTCATTTCTAACTGTGACTGTTAAAAGGAATTCCCATTTTCGTAGCAGTATGTTTCTTAGGGAGAAAGAGGTACGCGGTACGAAGTGATTTGTGAAAACGTAGTACCAGAAATTTTTAACGTCACGTGATACTCAAATTCTGTGTAGGTACAGAGCAAACACAAGGAAAATATGTAAATACTTGAGAAGTTTAAATTGTGACCAAACGCAAATTATTAATGCCATATGCGATTAAGTCATTGTCACCTGACCAGAATAAAAATCATGCATGTCTCATACATTGTTGTTTTATTATTACGAACTGATGTCTTATTTACATTTATTTGTTTCATTTATTACCTCTAGCATAGATTTATGAACGCACACATAAGAAAAATATTTCTAAGCCGATTTATAACACAAAAGGGGTTTAAGATTTACGTTGGTCAAGTTTACAGCCGAACAGAAGTTGCTCGTAACAAACACGCCGAAACGATCAAACGAAATTTAGTGAAATATGAAAAACAATAATAATAAAAATATTTTTTACTGAGCTTGAGATATTAGTAAAAAGTAAATTTACTGTAAAGTGCTGTTTGGATTTACTTAAATCCAATGAACGCCAAAATATGTTTAAAAAAACAATGTACTGATACAGTATAGTCCTGAGTGCAACTTCCAGCAAGAATAAATCTTTTAAAATTAGAAAAATTAAGTAAAATTTTAAATACCTAACTGCTTAATAATCAACTCATCAGAGTAACTGTCCTCTGCCAGCTATATTGAATAAAGAGAGAACGCAATGATTGTAAATTAATGACATACGAGCATTCAAAAATGGTCTTAAAAATTTTCTCTTGCAAAAAAGGCATTATTCCTTATTCGACCTAATAAATAAATTGCACTATAATGTTGTGCTATTGTTTAGTTAAGAGGGAGCGAGAGTATTAAAGTGACGAAGGGTTACAGAAAATATTTCTGAAGGCATGTGGTTATTTAAATAAAGTGTCCTTCCAAAAGTATGTCGATGTGCGAGAGGGTATATTTTCAAGGATAAGAGGTGTTAGCTGCTGGAAAAGGCCTTGTTCACATTCGTTTGGAAGAAAAAAGAGCTTTGGCGTCTTGAGAAAGTGTGATCTGCCCTTGACATTGTTGCAATTATAATGAGAATTTTCTGATAGAACTTTGGTGAAAGTGAATTTTGTACTTGAGACAGTTCAGAGTTTTAAATAATTTTAGTGGTTTTGACTTTTTTATGTGACAGAATAAAAATTTCATTACATAAATAACATCTTTAGGGAATCCATATTGATAAAAGTCTACAAATAGTTGCTTATTATTGTTTTATTTAATTTTTTGAATGACGAAGATAGCGCATAGGAATATAGTTAAACTTATTTCGGACCAATAAATTTTCGTGATTTGGTTCTATTGCCTTATTTTTATTATTTACTTCATCATGGTGTGTCTAACAGTGTTCCGAAAGATTCAGTTCGCATTGTTATGATAATAATGTATTGTGTGTTAGTTTATTCATTAGTGCTCAAAAGCCCTAGCTACTTAGATCTTTTATGCCTGGAATATCAACCAATGAACGGCGATAAAGAAAAGAAGACAAATTTCGCCCACTAGTTAAGTACATACTGCAAAACTGTATACAACGTCAGTTGTTTCAAACAATTCATATGAAGGTAACTTTTTAACTAAACAAAATTTGTAATTTTAATACTTCAAATTAAGTTAACATTGCAGCAACACTATTACTCATCAAGGAGGGGGAAATATTTATGTACAGTATTATGAAGGTACGTAACAAAATACACTACACTAAGTATTTAGTAAAAAGTGAATATACTGATATTCAAATTGATATTTACAGAAAAGCACGCTTAAAACACTAAGCATTGTTTACATATTAGTAAACGATGGTGCTGAATTTCATGAAAAGAGTTCGTTAGTAGATGGAAAGTATTTGTTTTCTAGGAAATTAAATTATTGTTACAGTTTTTATTTCTTTTAAAAATCTATGCCGCTGTGTTCGTTATTTTTTAACATTGACATATACACATCTGATGCAACCTGTATGTCTTCATACACATAGAAAATGTTCCCAAAGCATAAAAGAGCGGAATGTGTTCACTGAATCACATTCGCCGTGTAAATTTTTACTTTACCATAAGTTTTACTACGGATGAAGATTTTTAAACATTGACCTCGTTTAGCACATAATTGGTCTAACTGCAGATATATTATATTGTTGAATAAGAATGTAAATTACAAATATCTAAGCTCTTACAACGCAAAACAAACGCATACACAGCAGTAACCACGAATGAAATAATTTAACCATTAAGGACACCTGTTTCTCGCGAACATTTTTCGCGCAACCTAGGTTTTAATATTTCACTATTGCATCCGCTAATCTACCTTGGTTATTGAGGCCAATAAGAAACTCAAGATCCACACGCCTAAACGCGTAGAGTCCAACAATCCAATAAATGAGGCGGGCATAAGCCACTGTGTTTTGAAAAACAACTAGTCGTGGAAGCTTCTTGGATATTCAGGTGTCTCTAGAGATCATGCAAACGCACAGTATGTAAAATTAAATAAAACAACCCAACTATTCCCCAAACATGTAGCAGATAAGAAGAACTAATCACAGTAGGTGTGATATCGTCAGTGAAGGTGCAAAACCTCGAAGTCAGTTATTCCAAGTTAGCAGCAGAATTGATAACAGTTCACATTTAAATAATATTAATGATATTATATTTCTGATTGCAGTATGTTGCACTGAGATCTGTCAAAAAACTACAAAGTGAAAACATAATATTCTCTCCGGCAAATAATTACTGTACATCATTTTTTTCCTTCAACATTATGATATACGAGACTTTACGTCTTCACCGACGATATGCTAACACTTCCCGAATTTCATGAATATATTTTAATTCATTGCATGGAGATTTAGAAGAAAGATCAAATTTAACATTTGCTAGTCTCGTTTCCTGAGGAACTTTGCAGGTTGGTTAAGTGGCGAAGCCAGAAATTGGAAAATTTAGATTTGGAAAGGAGGAAAAAAGGAGGAGGGGCGTATTACAATTTTAATATATTGCATTGTCGCTTAAATAAATACTGGTTACAAACTTAGGGGGAGGGGGAGTAAATAACATAATATTAAAAATTTTCAGAAATTTCCCTTCCACAAAATGTCATATTTCCCGCATATACGCCGGTATGGGTCTGACCAGTAATCAGCTCTACCATTGAACAAATGTAATCCTGACCTCAAACTAAGAGAGCGAAAAATGAAAAATATGAATGTATTTGGCCAGGAGTTTATTTTGTATTCCGGCAATATAACCACTTAACCACTTAAGAGCATAAAAATGCCCTGTAAGCAAAATATCTAAAATAAAAAAAATAAAATAAAATGTTTTTCTTTCGAATTCGTTTCCTTTCAAAAAATGAGAAAAAAAGGGGGAATTAGCTTACTGCCTCTTTTCCCACTCTGGTTACTCCCCACCGGGTTCGCTACAGATATGCTTATAGTCGTGCTGGAATGACGACTAGCATGCATCAGCTGCAGTTTAGCAGCGCAAGTTCATGACCACGTGGATAGTCAGGCCGCGAGCCGACAGGAATGCCGCGCGGCTCAGATGTTGGCCAAGGCACTTTCCCTCTCGCCAGCAGCTATGGCTGTGTACCCTACCAGCTGTGAGCCCAGCCATATGGCAAGCCCCACAACATCGGCAACCCCGCGAGCCTCACTCTACGTGTACTCGCTCCTTCTGAACCATGTGTAACTTCATCAAGCGAGAGTATTTTCCAATCTAGGCTATTGTATCCCACGAACGACAGCTGACACACGTAATTTCAGAAACTGAATTCAATATTTTACAACCATGATACACGCTTTAACTTACTAAATGAGCTAATTAAGGTAAATCGAGGTTGACAGCACATGCCAGTGCACAGCAGACCGCAAAAAGTTATGTCGACAGAGCTGTGGTGTCATAGGCTATATCTGTGGACCTATGTTTTCTTTCAAACAATATTACTTTAGGATCTGTAAGAAAAAATATTTTTTCACAGTAACCGAAGTAAAATTACTTAGTGAATAATTTTAGTATAATTATTTTTATTTCCTTGTGTCATTGGTCCTAAATAGAACAGTTTCAAAGATGAATTACGGTCCGGAGAATCCAGAGGCGACGGACAACGACCTCCGTAGCACTGCACACACTGGAGACTTCAACGCGCGGATAAGAGGGTATCTGCGACATGCCAGAACCAGAGGGCTGGTTCGGTGACTTTCGAAAATATTCTGAGGGAAGTGTATCAAGTTTGTTGGAGGAGGGGGGGGGAGCGATACGAGAAACTGCCTTACCTGCACACAGTCCCCCGGATCGAAGTCTTCTTCCCCGCTACCAACACAAACACATGCCAAACTTGTCGCACCTCGCGCCTGAACGTATTCTCACGTCTCGGTCTAAAGACATGGCAAAAAAAAAAATACCGCGACAAAAACACGCAGTGCAGTCTCGACGAGCGGGCCGACCGATAGTCCGCCTTCCTCTCGCTCACCTACTAAACAGCGCCGTGGCCAGTTTGGAAGGAAATAGAAAGGCCTTCCGAGGCTGCGCGCGGTCGGTACGTGGGGGGAGAGGGCGGGGATAAAGGTGAAAGAATCAAGGAGAAGGGGGGCTATACTGAAGGAGGGAGGGAGGGATAGGAGGCCCAGGAGGAGTGGCAACGTCACGGCACGAAATAACGGTAAAACGTGTGGCGGCGAACGTAACAGCTCGACGATTACTTAAGTGGGGTTTTCACCATGCAAGAGTAGGCGTTATGTGTATTTGCGGTGCGTGTGGCAGTCGCGGTCGAGCGATGGAGATTGAATTTCGGAGACCGTGACGGAAAGTCTTTGAACAACAAAGTAATGCTCTGTTGCACCGTTGTACGCGAGACACAGTTAACACGCCCTGGCTTTTTAAAACTGACAACGATCAGGGAACGTGGAATGTCAGTAATATTCACTACTATAATGTACAACTTTTTATTACGAACTTAAAGTATTGTGTAATATAATATGGGTAGGCTTTAGTATTTGGCTGTAATAAAGGTGAGAAACCACTTGGGAAATATTATCTAATGGGCAGTAGCTAAACTTACGGTTTCCTTAATGTGACTCACTTTGATGAATGACGAATCATGCTATGCATTTTTAAAGAGTACTAGGGATTGCATTTCCGTGCACATAACATGTCGCTTTAACTTTACATTTAACTCACTGAACTAGCTAGTAGTCTATAGCAACACATTATAAGGTAGACTTTACCCTACGATAAAATAACGTAATAAATATAAATATCGTGTCTTTATAATATAAAGTCAATACACAAATGGACCGTAAGCCCAAGACAGACATTATAAGTTATTTTATTCATAATTAAATCACCCTCGACGCATTGGAAGTTAAGGTCTATTTTCTTATGACCTGTAGCATATTGGTATAAAGTTTCCATGTAGAACATCTTTTACCCACAGTAGTTCTAAAACCCACGATAGATAATTAAATGATTCGGAAATAAAACAACTGCCCACAAACTGTGCCAGTACGAACGATTAGGGGTATTCGAAACTTTATTTATTACTACTCCTGCAAAAAAAAAAATCGTAAATAATAACTCATCGATTTAAATTTTTTTTATTATACTTTTACAAAGGATCATTAATGCGTGAACTAGCTACAATGCTTCACAAATTGTTTTAATAAGTGATTACTTTAAAACAAATCGAGGCAACAGTAGGAGATAAACTTGCAATGCGCACAATAACTGTTCAACCAAAATAGGAGCCCAGAACACATATTACTTTTTTTTTACACGGGCATCAGCAAAGAAACGTTCAGTGAAGTCAAAATACGTTAAAATTACCTAACTTGGCGTATCTTTGTTTTAATTAATAAAAATATTCTCCAACAATTCTTCTCACTCGCTCTGCCTTCTTTTTAGTTCGGCTTCTTTAAAGCTTAAGAACTGAAATGAAAATATTTTTTTCCTAGATATATTGTTATAAGCACACATTAAAAAACAATTTATAGAAAAATTTACAACTGCATCATCGCTTGTAAAAATTCCGCTCTTAAATGAGTAAGTTAAAGACGAAATATCATAAATTGTGTTCTTTAATTGCCAACAAGATCGGAAAAAATATGTCCCAAGTAGTTATAAAATTGTGGTACAACTGTCATATCACCTCATCAAAAATATATATAAGTTAGTTCCAATGATCTTGATTGTATATTATGGGGGGGGGGGGGGCAACACTCAAATTATTCCAGTTTTTTTTGTATAACATTTCTTCCCTCGTCTCATAAAAAAACAACATACGGAGGTGGGTTTCTTTCACTATTAACATAAATACGTACATATCGCCCGGGATATTAACCAATAGTGCCTCGTACTGGTGTGGTTTTGGTCACTCAGGACTACTTTTATCACTCCGAAAGTATAATCTAATATCAGCTGTTTGCTAGATGTGGCAAATAAGCACAAACATAATTGGTACAAACATCACATATTATTACTATGAAGTCAATTATTACGTGCAATTCTATTCAGTTTCTATTGTGGCACGTATCCAATGATGCTATAGGCGGTTCAGGATAAAGTGAGCACTGAAAATAGCCCTGCTGATGTTCTATTTTCAGCTCATTCGTATCTTTCCGCGCGTAACAGCTGACGATGGGAAATGTCTAACCTCTCTGAACACCACACTTGATGTTTGCGGGTGTAAGGTAAATTATTGTGCAGTGAGTAGGCATCTATACAGTTTGATAAATATATTACATACATTAAATACAATTATGTCGATTTCGGTAACTTTTGTTTCAATATGGATGAATTTAAATAGGAACTATGTTGCGTACTTTCGCTGCCAGTCACACAAGCAGTAAGGCAACTAGAATTAATGTTGAACTATACGCAGTAACTGCTAGTGATATTTTTCAAAGGTTACATTTTTAGTGCTCACTTTATCCAGAACAATCTATGTCGGTAAAGTTGTCAGTGCAAGGGGAGATCTCGTCACTCCAGTGAGAATCATAGCATAGAAAAAGTCTATGATTCACCGGTAGATAAATCGTTGTTGTCAACTGTTGGGATTCCTGCCGTATTTTTCGAGGTATTTGAAAGGAAGAAAATCATGAAACTAATGTGCAGTAAACACATTTTAAATGCTGTAGAAGTGATACCAATCAGAGCAGTAAGACACATAGGTCTGTATGGATACCAGGCTAAAATACGTTTAAAGGAAATGTATAGGGCACAAATAATATTACCTATAAAATTAATAATAGAAGCAGAATGTGCTAAGCAATCCTACCAAATGTTTAGTAAACATACCATTAGTAATCATCCTTTTAAATTCGATAAAGAAATACACGAAATGTCATTCCGGTTCTTTATTCATTAGAATGGGCTGCTACAGGGGTACATGTACAGAAGTACGAGCATGAAAACAGAGGCGCCCCATGTTTCGAGCGCATGGGATGGTGTTCACACTGTATTCCTTGGGTGTTTCCGTTGCTAGGTGATTGGGTTTTCACTACCTGCCTCCGCGTTATCTCCTTCTGTCAATCGTATTTAACTACCCTGTCAGCTTCTAGCTTTACACAAGATCTGCACAAAAATCTAAAAATCTGTTTAATGAACTGTAACAGAAAAATTCATCTACAAACGATGATATATAAGTGTTAAAACTTTAAGATGAATTTTTGATATATGTATTAATTCACGTATTTTTTTTTTAAAACCACTGCAAAAGTAAAGAGTAGTAGGCCTATACACAATATCTGCACAAGACCTCGTAATGAGTCGGATAAACACCACAAAATTTGAAACCAAAGGACTAAAATGCAGATAACTGAACTTTAACAGTTCTTTAAATGTAGAGATATAAAAATAAACAAATCTGGTACAATTTTATTCAACAAAATAAGGAGGTGTAGTAGCTAATTTAAGTGCTACTGTCGGTTGGATTCAATCTAAAACTTATTTTATATGTAAAGCATTATGCCAGTAAAAAAAATTAAAGTTGTTTTCCTTTCTTCGTGCGAGACAATAACTGCTTGTAAATCTGCTGCATATTCGAAGCTACTATTTCACTTCTATATAAATTAATAAGTTACTTCTGTTTTGTAAAACATATGTTTATGTGTGGTAGAAATATGTATTAATGTATGGAAGAAATATAATTCAAGTAATTATCTACATTATATAATAAATACTGGTACTAGTGTTAGGTGTTTAGGAAATTTACATATAGGTTAGGCTATAAGTAAGTCGATTGAATGTTTAGTAACATTTATTATTATTTTCATTTTCTTTAATGTTATTCTTTTCTCCCTAAAATAATAAAAATTATTACTGACATATCGTCAGTCAGTAGTAAGTACTATGTTTAATGTGTCAGTTCTTGCAGTTTGCAGTTGGTTGTCACCTATAAGAGTTCTCTGTATCAGTCTGTTTGTGTTATGTTCTTCAAATATGTTCTTGTTTCTTTTTTGTTTCCTTTATATTATATTTATTTTTTATGTTTTTGCTCTTTGTTTCTTCTGTCTTACATGACTTGTTACTGTTTCTGCTACACCATTGTTCGTTATATTGGCAGTTAAGCGCTAAATCATTATGATGTACTGTCCCTAAGAACGAATCCTATAACCCGGCTCATTGGAACACTAAATTAAATAAAAATTTAATGAAAATGTCCAGTCTAACTCAGATAAAAACACTATGCATATATCCTATGCAGAAATACTTATTGCCTGCTTTGACAAAAAAATTCAATTGTATGACAGTAGGTATTTGGAAAATGTGCTTACATTGAAACTAAAACTTCAGATAATACTATATGTATGTTTGCTGTAGTTTGACTTCAGTAAATCAGTTACTAAACTCACTTTCTTCTCATTTTTGTCAACCTTCATAAACAACTATTCATAAATACCAGGACCCAGAACATGCAGTTTTTTTTCGGTTCTGTTTACCATATAATAAATTATACAGGTCGTATTCAGAGTGGACATATTTGTATTTGTCTTTATAAGCTGCTTAGAAGCAATGACTATTTGTTTAATAGTGTGAGTTGGTCAACTAGACGCGAGAGTTCGTCAAAAATCGCTGGCATACTGTAGCGCTGTTGCGCCTGTATTTTGAGCGTGTGAAGGCCATGCTTCTATTTAAGCTTTAAAAATAACTATCGCAAAAACATTGGAAAATGAATTCCTTCAAAAGTAACAATATGGCTGGAGTAACATAAGTGTCTCGTTATTACTGCGAGAGTCGCGTGCTATCGCAGCTACGTGAGATGTGACTAACTTCCCGAAATGTGAACTGAGTGTGAAGGTAGTACTTTTATTATCCTTAGACTGGTATTTACACAATAAACTACATAATGCTATTGGTGATATGAAAACCTAACCGAGGAGATCTACTTTCATGCCTTGTTAACACCCCAAGGGGAGAATGTCTTATTTTAGTCGTGTATGCGTTTTGCAAATACACTCCTCGTGGCATCTCGCATAAGGTTGTAGACGAGTATGGTTCGCGGCAATCGTTTTCGCGGTAGCAGAAACGTATTTCATCTGGGCATCCGTTCGTCACGTATCTTGCTCCATTAGAATCATTTATACTGACATTCTTGCAGTAGGTAGCGTCAGGGAATGTCTGTAGTATGCTGCAGTACAAACAGGGGCGTCATTTGGGGCTACAGGGGGGGGCAAATGCCCCCCCCCCTGGATTTAGAATTTTATGTGTATAAATATATTTTTTGTTTTTTTAAATGTAAATAATGCTAACTTAAGGACATAAACTGAAGTTGTATTATTAAAGTATCTAATTTATACATGCTTAATTAATTAAAAAGATGCAACAAGGTCACTGTCGCCAGAAAACAAAATCTTGCAACCCCCCCCCCTAGAAAAACCTGAAATGACACCCCTGAGTACAACAACGATGATACTGAATTTCAGCCTGTCAAATACATCTTCATAACCCGGATTTTTTTTTTTTTTTTTCGATGTTGCGTCTTAGTCGACCTAATAAATCCCGCATTGTATGGTAAGAACTTAATTGTTCCAAGGTCAATGACTTGTGGTCTACAAACTCCAACGTCCCTGTTGGACTTCGTCATAAAGGAATAGGATTCAAATCAATCTGATTTGTTAGTAACGAGATTTGTTCTTCAGTGCCGTTGCCTATAGTAAAGCCATGGCGTTAGTAACGGATTTACATGTTTAGTTACATTCGGTGGCGTTCAATCTTTTTTAATGATGTCGTGTTCGGACAAAAACTATTGCTTGCAATGAGAAGAGAATAGTGATATAAGAATAGAAATTTACGCAAACATTATTAGATTAAATTTTCAAGTGTTTTGAACATGAAAATTCTTATTTGTTCACGGTTTTCAGGGTAATTGAAAAATGCCCTAAAAGACTACATGCAGATTCGACAAGCACTGAACCCCACGTAATTTAATTTAACATGTGAATCCCTGTCCTACATCTCGCCAGGGTTCTGAGGTAGACAGCGCCCTTAAGGGGCCTCCCTAGATAGGCTGCGTTTGTGTGTGTGTGTGTGAGGTAAAAGTTGTAATGTTGTCGTTGACCGACGTAGAGGGCCGACTGCACAATCATATTGAGTAAACTCTAAGTGATCTTTAAGTGAAATGTGAGAAATTTTCTTTGCAGAGAAAGGAAAAACTGAGAGTTTCTTAAGGTGTCGTCAGAGTTTCCTTAAGATTTTCTAGAGCTGTAAATCAATCATGGCGGCAGTAAATAGAGGTTAGAATGCCACACGGAGGAGAATGATATTCTTATTTTGAATTTATTGGTAATATTTTAGAGGTTGAACATCACCTGGTGTAAATGAAATGGCATCTACAATCTAATTTTTATTCGTTGTACATTTTTACATGAAAGTAATGTCGTATTTTTAATGTAACTTTTTTTAAAAAAAAAATGGTTACGATACCATTTTATAAAAAAATCAATTACCACTTTTTTCTCATTTTTATTTTACATTTTTTCAGCTTTATAGTATGTGAAACAGTAAACATAAATTACCAAATGTCTGTTATGTAAACTTTGTGCATAATAAATGTAAAATAATATACATTTTTAGCTACATTTGCAAGTTGATGCATGAAGAGAAATTATTTTTCTTGGGAATATTGTGGTAACACTTCACCTCAACTGAGATATCTCAATTTCCTGGTTGTACAATTCAAATGAAACATTCTTAAATTTACTCAAGTTCTCCTTAGTTTCACTTTACCTCAAGATTTTCCTCGCTAGACTCCTGCAATCGACCCATACAGTGCACTGTAACCTCTCCGCCCAAGCCACTCAGCTGGCGTGCAGTTCATCACTATTATCCTTTTTCCTATGGGACTTTATCGTTGACCACATCATTTTATTTGTGACCAGCATAGTTCAAAGTCTAAGGCTTGTTGCAATAGTTGTGTTTTTCAAATCCGGTTGTTATTTTTTCCAGATATAGCAGTCTGGAAAACCTATTTTTGGCAATTTTGAGGGGCCCGAAAATGATGTACCTAATAAACGTTCCGAGTTTTTAAAACTATAGTAACAAGGTTTGAAATGTGTGTACTTGTCGTAGATATACAAATACAATGCGCGTTAAATAGTTTCGTCAAAAATATAATAGCCGTAACTCTCTGCTACGCACTTGAAGCGCAGGTAGGGAGGCCCCTTAAACCTGACACATACTGACGTGGTATCGGTAGCCATTGATAAACAAATACCTATTATTTATTGAGGATTACGCTTTCATTATTTTTTTTCTCGCACTTTTAACGTTTCGAAACGAGAACGTATCACTGCCAAATCTTGCTAAATCACCACTTGCCTATTAGCCTGCATGAACAAGGCGCTTATAACTACCTCACAGGTTCTCAGTAGACTAATAAAATAAAATAATAATGTATCAGGGGGGGCCCCCTTGCTTAGAGGCAGAATATAAAAGAAGCAAAAAAAAAGTACGGGAAATACATGTCTCATTGATTTTTTATCTTATGAAAACAATTTTTGAAATCATGTTAGTGCATCTCTACAAAATTGCCTACCATCTTTAAATATGTATTTTTTTTAGCAAACATCTGCTAATATTCAGGAAAAAAAGATGGAACATTAAGTTTCTTCACACTAATCTTGGAGCCACAAAATTCTAATAGGGAATATATATTAATTTTGTTAATATAATGTGACTTTACTTTAAAAACTTTTATTTTTAACACAATTATCCTATACGACATTTCTTAAAAATTCTGTTACGAAAAGTTATTTTCCAACAGTTTTATTATCTTCTATTTTTTTTTTTTTTTTTTTTTTTTTTTTTTTTTTTTTTTTTTTTTTTTTTTTTTTTTTTTTTTTTTTTTTTTTTTTTTTTTTTTTTTTTTTTTTTTTTTTAAGTAAATCGTATTTTTCATTTCACATACTAAGGTGGCCGTCTGCCCAAGCCGCCGAGCAATGTGTAGTGCTTCGCACGTTACAAGATTATTTCAAAGCTTCTCAGTGTATGTTAGTTATGTGTGCTTATGAACAGCATCTAAGAACGTTACACATAATATGTATACTCACTTCAGGTCCTAAATGTAGTTCTAAGGTTAACTTTTACACTGCCGAAAATGGCCTACTTTGTGTGATTTTGTGGTCTCTAAAAAGTAGTTTGTAAATTTGCCTCATGTTCGTATAGGAGCGCTAAGAAAGTAGATATGATAGAATTGTTTCCCTGACATCCATGGTAGCACTCCTAAATATTTTTATAAAACAGTCAAATGTAGGCCTATACTGAAGTTACCAGACTTGTATCGTAACAACTGTAAAAGTTTTCATATTTACAAGACGAAAGTATGGTAACTGTCCCATACTGCGTTTACGTTAATTACTTTCTGACCGTTTAGGAAGTATTTTTACAGCGCATGAAACTATTAAAAGGTATAGACATATTTAATGTTATATTATAACGTTATAAGGTTACGACTGAATGTCTCATAGAGACGAGTTGTCTGGGAGACGACAGCACGCCAGTTTTCAGTGATCTGCGCCTAGGCTGCGGGAAGGCGTGATGCGTGTGCTGCGTCGTCCTTATCGCTTCCCCACAAAATACGTTAACCTAGGCCGCCAAATTAGGTTGGTAATATTTCTCAAAAAGGCATTATTCCTTAAGCAATTTCACGCAGACAACTTTTTTCGAAAAATGTCATCCTCAAAATTAATCCACCGGGAACAAATTTCTTTGACATTGATTCCCAATTTAAACTCTGTGGCTGTAATCTCATATGTAAGGCCCTCTGGCACTGCATGCAGACTAGCATTCAGTGCTACGTCAAACTATATCATACACTTAAATCCTGACTACACAACCACTCCTTGCAGGACTGGCAACTCTCTCACATTTTGCGGGAGACATTCGTGTTACTTTCTTCTCACGCTGTCACGCTTTGGAATATACATGTGAATTGTCGTGTCCTTAAAAAAAACTCTCACGAGTAACTGAGCTTTCTGCAGCGGATAAAAGGTATCGTAACAAGCCATTTTCCTTGGCGTTGATAGATTTCGACTAAATTCCAAACTTATACTTTTAAATTGAAATGATCAACTAAATAACCAATAATATTTACACACGTATTCAAATTATTGATCGAGTAACTTCAGCCAGTAAGAGAATGACAAGAAAAAGGAAGTTTGAGGAATGTTTACCGGGATTTGCTACAGTATTATGTGTAAGCATTTCACGAAAATTGTCGTGACGAAATACGTAGATGGAATAAATTGTAAGTAATGCGGAATACATACCAAAATATCCGGCACGTTTTTATAGTATCCGTCACACACTTCAGAAGGCTTTAAATAAGTTAGGTCGTGCTGAAAAAAAACCGCTAAAAATGTATTTAACAAAGCCCAGTGATCATACCGCATGAAAGTCAAATTAAAGTACAATTCCATTGCTTTAATGTCCAGAAATCAGCATACGCAAAGACCGGACATTACAAATGATGAACATTTGAATTTTTTTTGCAGTGAGCGCTTTTTCGCTCGTTAGTTAAACTAACATAGCTTACACATCATTTGCTGTTAAAACATCATATGCATCCCTGCTTTTCCTTAGATCGAAATCGATAACATCGTGGCCCAAATGTTTTTGTTCGTGCGGTAAGAATGACGAAAGTAATATTAAAATAAAATTAGCCTTAACACCCCTAATATTGATCACTCAAAACTGTAAGAACATGAGTGAGTGAGTGAGTGAGAGATTTTGGTCAGCGCTCAAGATTGAGGTCTTCAGCGCTGTAGAGGGGTGACATGAGGTGAGTATGGAGCAGTACCGGAATGAAGGGGCGGGGGAAACGGGAGATCCCCGAGAAAACCCGCCGACCAACGGCATCGTCCGGAACGATTCCCACATGCGAAGATCCGGGGACCGACCCCACCGGGAATCGAACACGGGTCGCCTTGGTGGGAAGCGAATGGTCTGATCATTCGGCCACCGCGGCCCCTGTAAGAAGATGAACTCTACGTGTTAATATAATAGTACTGTGCTCCATTAAACGTCCACTAAAAGCAGCAAGAAGAGCACATCTCAAAGTGCTGCAATTAGAATTGTGCCCTTTTTATCGCCCATACTAAAAATTCGTTGGTTATCACACCTAAGCTGCTTAGATAGTTGTAAATGTCTAAATACGAATAAAGCTGTAGTTTTGTATTTGCATGCTGTTGTGACATGTGAGTGAGTAGTTCGTATTACGATCTTGCAAAATCAACGTAATCAGAAAAACGTTTATTTTAAGTGTAACGAATAGGTAAGTGTTTTACGTGTTCTAAAGATTAGTATGTGGACGTAATGTCTCACTAGATTGCGCTTTAGTCTTGTATAACATTCAACATTTATATTACGAAATTCGATAATTTTAAATATTACCAGTAGGCTATAGGTTTTAATACGTTTCTAGATTATTCAAAATACAAAATCAAAACTCTTAACGCTTACTACTTTAAATAAATATAACTGAAAAAGTCTGTTGAAAACAAAAACTTTGGATAGTCAGATCGTTAAATTTAATAACGAATTAAGTGACAGATTAGTTAGAAAAATGTATAGTCACGCTTTGACAGTTAAGCAGTTCTTGGAAGATGTATTTTGCCCTTCTTGACATTAAGATTTCGTATATGTCAAGGGTTAGTCTCAGTGAACTGAAAAAACGAAAGTAGCTTACAATAAACCTTTATCCGTATACTTAAGAGTTGTCTCGTTTAACAGGGATACTGTATTTACAAGTAAATACGACATAATTTGTTCAGTTCTGAAGTAGTAAGAAATAAAGAATTGACATTAAATTTTTTAAAGTAAATTATCAGACCGAAACCACAAGTACCGTAGCTTAAACATTTTATTTTTGGAAATTTTTTTGAAACTTTTTAAATTTTTGGTTTAATTTTGGTTGAAATGATTGAAGTGTTTTTCATTGTGTACTTATGAAAGGATGCACAAATGACGTGAATCATATTTTTACGAAGTTTTAAATAATACTATGTATCCTCTCCAGAAGCGCTGTATTGCAAACGTGTGAAAACTTCATGGTTCGTTTAAATCTTAATATTCTTCTCGTTGAAACAAAGTTATCTCTAGGGTAGTGATATAACGCCATGTATTTTGAGGAGAATAAGCATATGATATGCTAATGCAAAATGACCAACTTTTTTTTAACTTATACAGGTGCCAGAATATACTCATTTCGGGTGAGGATAAGTTCATTACAGAATAAGATAATTTGTATATTAAAGCGTAAACGTATTGGCCACAACGATTTTTTTACTGACATAGTGAATTATTGGCAAAATTAGTCTAATAATTGTGGAGGAGTATAAGCCCCTCTCTAGACAAGTTGATTAAGGTTACAAATATGTTCGGTGAAGTATGGATAGGGTGACTCGAATGTTAGTAGTAACTTGAATTTATTGATTTAGGGAGTAAAGAGTGCAACAAAAAACTATTTGGAGGAGAATACACTTACTGTTATCTGTGTGTATCATCAAAACTTATTGTGTTCTATGTTGTGGTAGTATGTACGAACGTGCGTGTAAGCAAGACAGGCTAATAATTGCAAACATATTATAGTACAGAACCTGTATGGCAGTTTATATTAACGCATACTTTCTCCGACAATGCCTGGGAATGGTGCCCCAAAAAGACGGCGTATAGGCGTACGTATACAGTATATTAAGACCAGGTAATCAGTGTGAGGTTAAACGCGCAGAAATAGCTGGTTGTCACGTTGATAATTTGCACGTTAAGAACATGTCCGTTTATCAACCCACTCGTGTAACTGATTGTTACCTACATATCAGCTCAGTTCCACATGGAGTGCGTCTGCACTGACGCAAAATACAAGATATATGATTGGTTGAAAGTGAAGGGTATGTGTGTTGTTCCTTGTAATTCAATTTTCCTTTCGCCATATTTAAGAGTTCAAGCAACAAATAACCTTGATCGGTTGACTTTCTTGTAAGCGTTCTAAAATAGAAATTCAAATGTTTGTAAAAATGCGAGATACAAGTGTCAAGAGGTGTTCTGCAACAGACGTAAATACATCAAGTTCTGGGGCCGCGGCGGTCGAGTAGACCAACGCCTCCCGCCACGGCGTTCCGAGTACGATCCCCTGTACGGTCGGACCCCGGATTTTTGCATGTGGGGATCGTGCTAGAGGTTGTCGCTGGGTGGCGGGTTTTCTCGGGGATCTCCTGCTCATCTTCCCCTTAGCCGCTCATTGCGAAGTGCCTCTATTGTAGGACCTCGTCCCATGTCATCTTCCGAGGCACAGTGATGCCTATGCGCATATTCAATTCGGGGCGTGATACCCTAACTCTCGGGTAAAGACCCCATACGATATTTATTTATTTACATCAAGTTCTTACTAAATAATACTATTTGATCTGCCTTCAATTGACTTCTGCTTCACACCAGATAGGCCCTACAGTAAAACTAAGATACTTTCAGATGCACTAAATTTCTAGAAATCCTTTCCTTGAAATAATTTTAAAATAATTACGCGAAAACTTCTGCATACACATATCTGTACCTCACAAAACGGCAACGCTTAATTATTTGACACAGAAATATCTGTCGGCCAATTCGAAATCTCAGTTGGGTTGCAAGGCACTGTACGTAAACGGTAGTAAGTTGACTTAAGTAAAGTTCATACTTAAACCTACGTATTCCTAAGCAGGTAGCTGACAGTTTAGATAGCGGCATACGTGTTGACATAAGCTAGCCTAACAAGAAGAATTAAATATTTTCCGAATATGGGAACCCGTATCTACACAACGCTGCTCTAGAACCATGTTGTTCTAACTCCATTTTTTTATTTTTTTAAGATTCATGGCTAGTCTATACTAACTCCATTCATTTTACATTTGAGTACAGAGGAAATAGAAATATTCAACTTAGAAGGTATAGAACCAGCATGTTCTACTCTTTGTTCTATCTCCATTGCAAAGGTATACATTTACTGTTATTTATTATATTCATTTAGCATTATAGTATTTGAAACTTTGGAAACAGGGTCCCACTATGATGTTACATAAACACTATTTATAGCGTGCGTTAATATTTTAACTGCGAAATAAAACATATGTTCCGCAAACTTGAAATGGCTCTCCTGTAAAATTTCTAAATATGGAGTTACAATAACGTGGTTCTTTAGCAGCGACAACTTGAATACCGGTGTCTTCTGTCATCTGAGCTGCGGGGCGGGACTGTTAGTTTTACTGTGTATGTGAAGTACTGTAATGATGCTGTGAAATGTCATGCGAGAGTTCTAAATCTTACTCGTACTGCTAAATGAGAAGTATTGTAATAATTCTGAGAAACGTAATGCGAGAGTAAAGAATTTAAAAATAATATCGCTTCCTGAAACTTCTGATTTAACTATCTTCTTAATTTGAAATAGGGATTGAGGAACATAACCTGGAAATAAAACAGGCACATTTCTGCTGTATGTACTCGTACAATGAGCATACAGAGAAGACTTTGAATAATGTCAGTTAATGAATGTAGAATGTCAAAGCCGCTACTTACAACCGTAAGTGATTTGCTTCTGGAATGTGTTTTCGCCTTCTCATAAGATTTTGTTAAACATGCCACGGTCTAAACACAAAACCCATGTTATTATCTTAGCCGGTGGCATGTAGTCAAGCTGCCTGCCGGTAATCTTTACCTTTCTCACTTCAGGTATAGGCATCATAAAGTATGTGTCACGGGAAAACCCGCGGGACAACTACAATGTCCGCTATGTTTCATATATGCCAAAATAAGTAGTGACCTCTCCCACCCCCCTCAGAGCCGTAACCAGATGGCCGTGTTAGATGGTAAGTCGTCTGACCACTACTATACACGCCTCATTGTTGGTCCCAGGCGTTCATTGTGTTTATATACACAGGATGTCTTCATATACGTGCATAAATAAATAAATACGTATGATGTTTTCGTGTACGTGCTACACGGGTTGCCTACCTGCCGGCATTGCCATGCTGTTCCTACATTTGAGTGCCTGTATCTCAGAAACGGTTTGTCTGAGCGTGTTCGGGCAAGTGCACCTTTTTTGGTCCTTATGTCATTCCTGTTCTTTATGCACTAGGAGGATGGACTGCTACAGGGATACATGTACAGAAATACGAGCATAATAACAGAGGCGACCCCATGTTTCCAACGCATGGGACGGGATGGTGTTCACACTGTATTACCTACGTACGTGTCGTCATATCTTAATTGAATTCGGAAGGTCAACGTTCCATTTGTAGCGGTTGTTGAATTATCGTCAATAAACATGTTCATTAGCACAACTTTCACGGTGGTATTACACTCATACTATTGACAATAATTATTCTTGATTTAAGTCTAGGTACCTGTAACTGCGAGTTTTCCGTGATTTACATTTTAGCGTGTACACACACGCACGCGCGCGCACGCACACACACACACTCGCACACACACGCGTGCACGCACACACTCATATTTACACATACACTCTCTCACACACACATACACTCTCACATACACACCTACACTCACCAACACACACACACAAGCTATTGCCTGCAAATTGGTTCTTCGTTCGCGTTGTTTTCAATTTGATGTCTCTTTGAGTCGAGCAAACGTTAACTCAAAGCACTCCAGCTAGCTTAATTTATCCTAAAATTATGTGTTCATATTTTCATTATCTTTTCAACAACTTAAGTTTAAAAATAATAATAAACAGTTGAAAAAAATTAATAATTATTTTTTGGTTCCCCAAATTTCATATTATTAATACTGATATAATAATATTAAAAATATTGATCCGCGGTTAGAATATTATTTTTAATTTTGAAAATTATAAATGATGCAAAATGATGCTAAGGGTTATTACTAACCGTTTCGAAAAAATTTAACAAATATTTAGTGAACTCCGTTCTACCCCCTCACCCCCATGGGGGGAAGGGGGTTAAACGGCTCCACAAATATAGATATTTGTCTATCTGAAAACTTCGTGGACGCACGCACATCATCTCACCAAAGTTTTATCGCAATCAGATAAATTGTAAAAGAACGCATATCGAATAGACTTTAATTTTTATGTATAGATTTCAACGTAGAACTAAATACTAAATACTAAGCGGGTAAAGAAAATTAAATATAAGTAATAAAACTTAGTATGGTGGCACAGTGGTACAATACTTGCCTTCAGTTCTACAGGAAATGGGTATGATTTCTGATCCGGTTATTCTATTTAAATTATCCAATGTTTTCCGACATCAGTGCAGAGAAATGTTAAGATGGTCCCTTTAAACTAGCCTTGCATCAAGCACTCTTATCACGGCCTTGACATTCTTCCGGAGCACCGAACAAAATAATTTTTGTAATAATACTGTCTCAGAATTAGCGAAATATAATGGTAGATCACCCATTTGTAAACTTAGCGCTAGACCGTTTACGCGGAATTTATTAACAAGCAGCAACTGACGGGATACGCTTGTCTGAGTGGCACAGAAGGTAACTTACCACGAAAACAGTGTTTTTCTTGGGATCCCACCGTTTACCAGGATGTTGCGGTTAGTTCGATTGATTGTTGGTAGCTTGTCTTCAACCTATAGACGTGTCGGGCGACTCAGCACGAACGCGACTTAGAAAGTTCTAGCAAATGTACTTGAGACCAACACCGAAGTAACTTAATCATTTCTGTGAAGAAGTCCTGGGATTCTGCCACCCTTGGCTAACAAGTAGCAACATTTTTTTTTTTTTTAGAACACAGCTCATTGATATAAATGTCATGGTACCGACATCTGACGTACCAGAAAAGCAAACAGTACTTGTAAAGTTGCCTCAAGACCTTAAGTGAAGGTGTAAAGTGTTTCCAGTCCAGCGTAGTCATTTCTGTAACGTTTAATAACGGCGAATATAAGATACTGTCGGTTAATTGAACACTTTGCTAAAATGTATCTTTTTCTCATTTTGTATCCTTCCAACTTATGTGGGGTTAAATTATACGGTTAACTTAAGCAAACACGTTGATCATACTCGATCAAAATAAAACTGGCAAATTCTTTAAGACAGTAAATGTACTGAAATATGCAAATTTTTAACCTAGTGAGAATAAACTAAACAAAAAAGGTACGTTCAGTGGCTATACTTAATGTTAAAGTTAATATTTTATAGTATCGTCATAAAATTGCTTGCAACTTAACTGGGAGCCGGCATGCCATCGTACATTAAGACAGATATAATATCGGAAGTAATTATTTTAAGGCTTGATTTCAAAAGTGTTCATTGCCGTGGTCGGTTTTTTACAAAGATATAAGAGCAGTGTTCGGGGAAACACGTCTGATGTAACCGAAATTGAAAAGATTTTGGTCAGCACTTAACATCTATGTCTTTAGCTATGGTGGGGGTGACACGACGAGAGTATGGAGGGAGCAGCGTCGGAATTGGGAGTGGGGAGATTCCCGCCAACGAGCGACATCGTCAGGCACGGTTTCCACGTGCGAAAATTCGGAGACCGACTCCGCCGGGAATCGAATCCGGATCACCTTGGTTAGGGGCTATTGCTCTAGCCACTGCGCCAATAACGGTCTCCCTGATGCATTTGAGACCCACAGACTTTACTCTCGGCATATCTGCCGTCGGCAAATGTTTTGTTATGTTGAGATACGTACCTAAGAGTGGAGAGATCACTTAATGAGCTATTCGTGGTAACGTGTAAAATATGCGTTACTTTCTTCCAGCAGACTAGATTCCAAACGGCTTATTTTACTCTAGCAGACTACATTTCAACAATGGCTAGGCTCAGTCGAAGGCTCCTTGGGCCGAGGATGTCGTGGCCTCCGGCAGAGAACGCTAGTATCCAATACTTTTAAATTTAACTGCAGAGTGACCAACCTCCCGCCAAGCGGTCATCCTCGTAAATGACGTCACACAGAGACCCTGGCAAATGAAATCACACGTTGTTCGGTACAGGAACCCGATTAAATATCACCACCTGCTATTTGCACTTACGCAGCACAGCGGTAGCGCAGAGCAAGTAAAATGTCTTCTATTGTATGTGTGAGTATTTAAGGGTTTGTTCATTAGTTGTGCAGTGATTTCGAAAATTTTTTTTATTGGTATCTAATACTGATATCAAAATTTTGGTCCACGGTTTTGATATTAATATGTCATAATTTATAGCTGAATTTTTGTAGCAATGTACTGAATGGTTTTTTAGATTTCGTCACGCAAAGTACCACGTTTGTTGACGTCAAAATAAGCCAAATGAAGTAAAATATTTCTTTGCTGGCAAATGGTACATTATTTTTAAAAAAACGCGTCCACAGTATTGTGCATCGTGTGACAGCACGTTGTCTCAAATTTATTCAAAGCTTTTGGTTAAAAACTATTTGAGATATTGGCACTAGTCTGAAAAAAACTAAGGAACAAGCCCTTAATCCCATTAAAGTGCAACCAGACGCAACGCAGGTGCAAATTTTGTGTTGAATCCATAAAATGCGGTATTCAATCGGCCCCCCAGGGTAGTGACGTATAGTCGCTAAATATTAACTTGCATTGCTCTTGCTATATATTACACATAGGTTCCTGCAAAACTCGTGTTATTGTTTGATAACACACTAGGGTCCACTCCCATCTACATACCAGCGTACAACCTGTGATTAGATTGGCCACGAGCCACTATGTGTTGTCATTTATATGTGTGATCGCTTTAATGGAGGTTGGTCACCCTACCGTGATATTTTAGTTACTGGTCTAAAATGTTCTTCGTGTCATGCCACCTCATTGTCAGCTAACGCGAGACATCAAACGATCAACCACCATTTGGATTCTAGTTCACTGGTAAAAAAAATTACGCGAATTTCGCACGTCTCTTTCTATATACTTGAATATATATGCGCATATATATATATATATATATATATATATATATATATATATATATATATATATATATATATATACTGGGACGTGCCCTTAAGGGCCCTTTAGCCATGAAGGCGCGACTCTTTACAATACACCTTAAGTCTATAAAAGGTCCTAACACAAAAAAAAATATTTTTTGAGCACGTCACCTAAAGGAGGTTTTTACTGACGTGATCCCAAACTAAAACAAGTTGAATTAATTTCGCGACAAAATTGTAATTCTTATATTTCATGCATAACAAGTCTCGACAAAAAAACTACACCAAATTTTTAAATATAATGTAATTTACCGTTACATCTGTGAAATACGTTAGCTCTATTTAATTTTGACATATAAAAAAAAAGAGTCGGTAATAAATATTACGTTTAAAGTTCATGGCCTGAGTATGACGTATCTTATTTTTACGTTTCCTGCCGGGATTATTGGCAATAAATAAATAGGTCGTCGCCTATCTTATGATCTTCGCATGCACTCGTCGTAATCGTTGGGGCCCGTAACTCCGTGTAAAACAACAGCTGATTCTCCACGGAACTTCTGTGTGACGTAGCTAATCAGCTGCTTCCCTATACGACTCGCCGATGTTGGAGCTGGCCGTCCCTCGACGTCGCTCACAGCGATCTAGGCAGGTTTACAGAATATTAAAGTGGATATTTCCATGATACCACTTATTGCCCAGAACTTTCAGCAACCTAAAAGCTCTCGTCTTCAGACACCAAAATACGCTGCGTAATTTTGCACATAGCACCACACCAAGTACCCTTGTGCACGCCGACTATCACAACTTGCACAATACGCCTTCATAAACGGCACTGCCTGCCGACATATCTTTTGAAAATATACTGCAACGTCTTGCAAGAAAATTTCCGTCATCATCGTATTTTCAAGGCTTTTCACAAGTTCAGTCCGGTTCATTTACATACACGTCCATCTTGCCTGACGTCTGGTTGTCAACTCTCTTGGCCACTTTCAGTGACGTCAGACTCAGCCCTCTCACCTAGCGGCCATTTCGGGAAACGGGCTAACAGCCGTTTTTTAAAAAATATCAATGAATGATTTAATATTACCAATAATAATAAATATTACAGCGTATATTAAGATTAAAGCAAAAAATATACCATTACCCAAACATACTAAAATATACTTGATATCACACATAATATATAGTGATGGCTACACAGGGCCATCCAGGGCTACCAACTCACAAATTTTACCGTGAGACATAAACATGTCTCAATACATGTATATATAGTCTATATAATACCCGTCTGCGGCAAACACAACAATTTTCAGTAGACTTCGTTAAGGTGATTGCCTACCCAGGCCGCCGAGTGGTGTGCTGGGCATTGGTCGTTACAAGATTATTTGAAAACTGTTCAATGCTTAGGAACAGCATTTAAAGAATGTAACAGGTATGTATACTCATTTAAAGTTTACCACTACTCGTTTAAGCATATTTTCTAGCGCACAAAAACAGCGAAAATGAGAGGTTTTGCTGTTTTTTAAGGCATGACATTCTTGGTGCAGAATCTTTTGTAACGTATAAAAGCACGTACAATACACATTTTTTAATAATCTTTATATATAAAATGAAGTGTTCTGACTGACACTCTCACTCACTCATCAACGCACAGCCCAAACCGCTGGACGTAGAATTATGAAATTTTGAGGGAAGCTTCCCTTTGCCCCGTAGGCACCCACTAAGAATAGATTTTACGAAATTCGATAATAAAGGGTGTAAAAAGGGCTGACATGTGTTTTCAAAGAATCCCTGATATCTCATTAACCGGGAAAGCTACCATAATTTTGTTAACTTTAAAATATTGCCCAAACAAATGCATATTTGTAATTTTTCTGTTTTGATTCGAAAATCAAGGGGGTGAGAAACCGTAAAATGTGTTTTTCATTAATCCGTGATTTCTCCTAAACCATTTAAGATAGAGAGATGATTTTTTCTTTAAAATGATGCTTAAGTAAATATCTAAAAAGTACTTTTTAGAATTTTGCGAAATTCGTCCTTGAAAGCTTCTTAAAAAATAAAACGTGTTTTTAATTAATCCCACTTATCTCCTAAACCAGTGGAAATATTGAAATGGTTTTGGTTTGAAATAAATCTTACGTAAATATCAAAAAAGTAATTTCAGGATTTTTCGAAATTCGTCCTTGAAAGCTGTTAAAAAAAATTTGTGTTTTCAAATTATCATCTGTACCGCTAATACTCGTTGAGATATCGAGGTGGTTTTTTGATAAAAATTAAGCTTACATAATTATCAACAAATCAAACTCAGGATTTTATGAAATTCGAAAATTAAGGATGTAAAAACAGTAAAATGTTAAAGTCACTAGAAAAAAGAGAATGATCATGGAGAAATAATTCAACAGTTGTTTCTTTTTGCCAACCTACTCATAAATAAAACCTCTTTGGATTGTAGCCTGTACATACGAATTATCACGGCCTGCCTTTAAGCATTCACTCAGGTATTGTATAAAGTTTGTGGAGTGGGAGAGGTGGGGTTACGGGTGCGTTTCCCGTGCAAGACTTTGCGATGGGAATTACCATGACATCATATGAGCATATTGCGCGCGCTCTTTGCACTGAGCTAAGACAATTTATAGTTCACTGTTATTGAGTACGCTAGCTGTTAAATACCTTCATCGCATATTTTATCCAGAGTTACTGCTTACGTTACATAATTTCACGCGGACAAAGCCGCAGCCGGGCAACTATTTTATAGAGAATAAAGATGAATTTAAAACAAAGATGTTCTGCAATTAAAGTACGCTCAGCGAAGTGGACTGGATAAAGATGTTTGTATTTGTTGTGTTAAAGATATACAGAGAATATAGTGACACCATCAATTAATACGTAATTAAAAGTTAGTTACTCTTTTCTATAGTACACGCGAGCGAAGCCGCAAAGGGACAACTAGTACATAATAAACTGATATGGTGACCACTTGAAAGTCTCATACAGGCGCGTTGGCGAGAAATCTTCACGCCAGTTCAGTGACTTGCGCCTAGAGGTTAGGATGAGGTCTGATGTGCGCGCTGTCTCGACCTTACCAGTTACGCCCTTGCCATTTACGTACTTCTAGGCCTTGGACGCGCAAAATCTGCCACCTTAAGGGCGTGGTTCACCTTAGTTTTCAACGTCTTTATTTATTTTTATATTTGTACCAGATATTTAATTTCTTATTTTATACATGAATTGTGATAAAATCATCCTGTTAGGAAACTTTTGTATCTCTCATAGTTTTAGCGTAATGGATCGTAAACATCAAAATTTGCACTTTACGGTTTTAAGTACGCCACTAAAACTAACTGACATACCAAACCGACAAAATTCACAGTGTATATCAATGTTGAAGCCTATGAGTTGACATATATAAAAACAAAAAAATAAAAAATGCTGAATTTTGAAATGAAAATTTCAAAAATATCAACAATTTTTTAAAAATACAAAAAATACATTTTTTTATATATGTTAAATCATAGACTACGGTATTGTTACATAGTGTGAATTATTTCAGTTTGGAATGTCAGTTGGTTTTAGTGGCGTACTTAAAACCGTACAGTGCAAATTTTGACGTTTACGACTCATTACGCAAAAACTATGAGAGATGCAAAAGTTTCCTAAGAGGAAGATTTTATCACAATTTATGTCTTAAATAAGAAAAAAAAATATCTGGTACCAATATAAAAATAAAAAAAGACGTTGAAAACTGAGGTGAACCGCTTCCTTACAAAGCACTAATTAAAACCGAGCGAAGCGGCTCAACGCAGCCGACCCCTCGTAGCTCAGTTTGTTGAGTGGCCGACTTTGGTGTGAAGAGTTCTGGGTTAGATTCCGAGGTCTAGCCGGGTGTGAAATTTGTTTTTGTCAGTTCGAGTCGTACAATTCCAATAATCAGAAACAATTGTTTAATAATAAAATATGTGAAAAAAAAAACGGGGTGGATGTACGGTTCGTAGGCGATGTTCCGACCACGCCAAAGAGCCTTACATTTAAATTAAAATAAAAAACGGTCACGTAGAACTTTTATTCGAGAGGACCTCGGTTCGATTTCAGGTTCCGATAAGACTGATTTAGGTTTTTTTTATGTTTATCAGAATTCGCTTCAGGTGTATTCTAGAAGGGTTCCTCAATCAAAACCATGGCTAATTCCTTTCTTACTTCTTGTCCTCGTGTTAAGTTGTGTGTAACCGTCTGTTATGACCTCACTGTTCTTTAATACTTACAGCACACCCACTCACCTACTATCTTATAGTTAATGAGGACGGTTTATATCCTACCCACACAATTATCTAACGTAAGAAGCATGTCGTGAATTTTACTGTGAATAATATTGTCGCCATGTTTCTTAGAACTATGAACAGATGCAGTGGAGACATCGATAGCTTTCAAAACAAATAATTTCAAAAGAAACAAATCAGAAGTTACATAGTATTATCTATGCACAGCTAAAGCAGGAAAGCTGTTTTACAAACACTCTTAAGGTAACCGTCTGGGAGAAGGTATTTTGCCAATTCATAACCGAGACGTGCGGAGCGCTAAAGACAACAACTCGCATAACACGCTTCATCCTAGCCAACGAGCTATATAGTAAACATAGAGGGGCGGAAACAGCAATCTCCAAGGCTCTGAGGTGAAGCCCAATTGAACGTGGTATTTTGACCCTAGATAAAATGGCGGACTCTTACTTCCGGTCGAAAAACTAGCGCGATTATGCTAATTTAAACTTTATTACAGTATAATATATTACAATAATTATTTGCATTTTTTCCTGTGTTTAGCGGGAATATAGTGGAGCTATAAAGTAACGGATTTTATGCGAACATAATGACGGATTTGTAACATAATGTTGGCCACACTGCTGTTCGCCATGTTTTCTGGGGTCAAAACAGCCGTTCAACTGGGCTTCACTTTGGAAGCGTTTCCGCCCCTCTATATATAGCTCGTTGATCCTAGCCTTAAGACTCGGCATCAGTCGCCATATTGAATTATTTTATTTTTCGTTCTTATGAAATTCGCGAAACCAGCGAACTTATTCTTATTGTTGTTATCAACGTATGCAACTTTTTGAAAATTCAGTATTCTTGTCAGTAACATGATTTTGGGGTCTCTGGGAATGACTAAAACGACTTTAAGACTGCTGTAACTCTGAAAATACGACCTGAATTCGTATATTGCAAAATAAGGCGCGTGCATTGGTCCTTACTTCATAATATGCAAAAATAAAATTATAGGGTCACCGCTTAAAGTCCCACAGGAAAAATAGTTGTAGGAAAACATTGCACGCCAGTCTAGCGCGCTGCGAATAGAGACCGTGTGTCTATCGTCGAGAGTGGTGCTCTGACTCTTATCACTCCGCTGTTCCCGTGCGTCAAACGCGGAGATCTGAAACCGGTACACAGTACTCTTAAGGCTCATGCCACTGAAATGGCGTTCTGTCCTCTCGGTGACAGGTCGCATCTATGAAATGTTCAGGGGGTAACCCTATTTTTTGTCGTATTTTTAAAGACAAAGGTGTTTTAACACATACATACATTTGTTTTTTATTTCCTACACTGAGATTTTCATGCCTAACTAAACCTCAAAATCACCAATTTTTCGCAGTTTTCGGCAACGAGAAAATAAGCTTTAAAGATTAATGGAGGACTTGAAATAGGTGTGAATGCGGGTAAAGTTATTTTAATACCATTCCTAAGTAGACAAATTACGTACATACGTTGAGCAGTTTTAGTATAAAGTTCTACCGGCAGAAGCCTTGCTCATAGTTCGACGACTTAGACAGCCTCCGCCAATCCGTGTGCAGGTGTGCTCTGACAAAAATAATTAAACTAATTAGAACTAAAAGGCGAGGCGCTCGGCAACAGCGGCGTCTTTTGCCGCTGAATTATTTCTCGCACTTTCACCGCAAGGATGTCCGGATAACGCTCTTCGGTGTAACTCTCTAATGTAGTTTGGCCAATTCCGAGTCTTCGCTAAAGTGGATGGTCGGTCGCTCTACCTCTGGACAGTAGAGCGGGAGAGTGAACGTAGTGGATGTGAAGAAAAAAAATATGACAGCTTCCTGTCAAGGAAACTAAATCTGTAGCCTTTCACTACCTAGTCCAAGAACCGGTATCATATCAGTTAACATCGTGAGCCACTTTTAGTTATGTTTTATTATTATTCTCTTTCCAAGCCTTAAAGTGGTAAAACGCTCATTTACCTTGCCCAGAGCTTTTGAATTTCCCTGTCCAAGGCCTCATTAGGCCAACGACCTCCAAGGCCTGGGTTGCTAAAGCATTTCGCATCATTGGAGTCTCAGGTTCGAATCCGTTTGTTGTTTATATATCATCGCCTATTTATATGTTGGCTCATAGTAGATTCGCGATGAAAAGAACACTTTTGAAACTGACCACTAAATAATCTCTGGCTTTTACTTAATCATTTACAATGCTTGCCTCATTATTTGTATGCTTGGCAACAAATTAAATTCAACGTGCCTTCTTTTTTTTTTTTAACAGAACAATTCTAAACTAGAATCAAATGAAATCATTATTCTCCTATTTTGAGTGCACTGTAGACTTTTTAATTGACTTATTTAGATTCCTACCGACTTCAAAATTTAATTTGGTGCACGCCACCATAAAGCATAACGGACATTTTCTTCGTCATTTGCTCACTTATTTGGATGCGCTCTGCGATATGTTCACAATTCCACCGAGAGATGTGTTTCGCTAGTTTAGCGGCAAACCGTTGTGCGATAACTATGAATGAGCTGTGATCCTTGAAAAAGTTGTCTTTATGGATGTGTTTTAATCGCCACATTGGATTGTGTTGCTTTTCGAGTTTATGAAATTCTGAGTACAAAATTGTAGAATTTACCATTGCACAGCAAATTCTGACATTATGAGCACGGCAGTTGAACTTTTAGCGTAGATTTATGCCACAGTCAGCCATAACTTCCACAGTCTTCTCAAAATTTCATAAAATCGAAAAATAAATGGAAAGCGGGAAATTTAGTAGCTGTGCGCGCCAGTCTAGTGTCACCCACTTCACATCCTGTTTCAGAAGTATATTTCAGATTGAAATCACGCCAGGGCTGTAGGAGTCATAAAAGAAAGGCGAGCGACCGACGCTCCGGGCTGCATACGACTAGCGCCTCACCACTACCGCCCATGTAGGTTCCCTTCCGCCAATTCGAATACAAAAAAAAATTGCCAGAGGTCTTAGTTCGTTCCCTTTGCAATAAGGAAGAGAGTGAAAGGAGGAGTTATCAGCGTAGGCCGACAACATGCGTGTTGGGAGCCACTTGGACCGGAAAGTAGGCTGTCGTGACGGGAAGCGGAAGAATACACGCAGCGCAGCGCGGCAAATGAAATTATCACCTTCCTCACCTCACGTTCTTTACTGCGGTTAATGTTGACGCCGGTGCTTCACCAGCCTAGCGTGACGATCCTGGAGTGCGGTCACTATGGCAGTAAATGTTGCTGTCTTCTGTGAGGGTTGTCGCACCCCGACTTGGTCGCGACGTTTCGATTTCGATTAATATCGATCAAGTCGTGATTTTTTCGTTTGAGTCTTGTGTGCGAGACGGATGTAGAGTAATCTGGCCATATTTCGTGACAAACACATTACGAGCTTCACAAAATTGAGAAGGTTCTGTTCGCCGAATTCACTAGGTTACCAACGAGAGCAGACTTGTGTAGTTTCAATAATAAGCGACCAATGTATCAAATATAAGCTCACAATTAAAATATTTAACATATTTATTTTACTGAAGTTCAAAGTCTTGTATCGCGTAGTAGTGAATGTTTGCCCTATACGTATTAACCACTTAATATTTAACGTTGAGGATATTTGTTTACGTTTGAGATGTTTTCAAAAAAGAAAAATTCATGGTCAGTACTGTAAAGTCCAGAATCTGGCACCAATTCAGACAGTGATCTTCCTTGATTAGAGATTAACGGCCACTGTTGAGACTTCCTAATTTTGTAATTGGTTGTTGATTGTGTCAGTGACCAGAGTAGACTGTAGACTATTCTCATGCTCTCTACTAGGTACAGTACGTTATCGGAAGGAAATTACTAGTAATAGTCGGGCCAAAAGTTTCTTATGTGGCAATACATCAAATATTAATGTGAGTTTTAAGAGGTTACTTGTGCTTTAAACTGATACCCTTCTCCGCTTACTCTTTACTTAGGAGGCGTTCACCACCTCTACAAATTTCATAGTACAACAGTTACTGAGAGAGCTTCTTATCTTGGACCTTGAACGTGATATCCGGAAAGAACACACATTCCAAACGAGAGCCGCCGAGTATTTTCAGAACGTTCGTGCATTAAAATTACTATTCCAAATGTTTCAAACATAGCAAAAAAAAAAAAAAAAAAAAACGAACTTTCTACGTAGTTATATTCCTTCGTACTAATCCGATAAATATAAAACTGTTCGTGGTATTCAACAATGAAGCTTTCTTTAGAATTTCCGTCGTTAAAATATGCCTAATAGTAGCCTCTTAAAGTCTCATAGTAAACCACAGTACGACGAAAAGATTACACGCCAATTCAGTGCCTTTCGAGCAGCGCCGGTGAGAAATCTCATACGTGTACTTCTTTCGGACTTGAAAGCAAAAAAAGATTCTTCAAGTTTACGGCACCGTTAATGCCGTTCAAGTGCTATAACTTCGTAGTAATATATTTGCTCATCTCTACGTATGGACACCTTGGTGCAGAATCTTTAAACGGGCATAGGTACGTGCAGTAGACATATATTGTCAAAATACGCCGTAAAATAATACGGTGACTGCTGAATGTATCATGAGGAGCTTTCGACAGCTCACGAGCTGGAGTATGGTAGATTATCTCAGTCATCTGATCAGATTTGGTTGATCACTGGGATTTTATGAGCGCCATTAATGTTATTCGTGGATTTTAGATAGCGGGAACAAAATAATGCATACATATATCATTCCTGTTAAATATTTTGGTAAATGTGATGTCCGCAGTGTATTGCTTACTAGTTTTTTTGTGTAATTACATCTAATGTTAGTTTCGAGCTTGTTTCTTCGATATTCTGAACACAGTGCATTCAGTTTCACTTCGCTGTAGTTTTGGTTATGTCTACTGTTTACATTTTCTCGCGCCAAATCCGAGTTTCTTCTGCTCATCGACGCTTACCGTACTATCAAGTAAGGGTAGAAGAGGAGTTTATTGAGAGGCTGTCAAGTGAACTTTCGAACAGAGGTAAATTTCACTCGGGTTACTTTTCGAACATCTTACACATGAAATTTTTGCTGACCTACCATAGTGAGTTTTCGAAAGCGCCTATAGAGGCGTGTTATGATCTAGGAGAGCACACGTACCAGTTCGGTGACTTGCGCCTAGTGGCTACAACGAGTTATAACGCGCGTACTTAAGGCTTTGGCCTTTCATTTATTTCAAGCAATTGCAAATAACTCGAATATTTTTAACAGAATATTTTGAAAAATATTGAGACTGTGTTTAGTCATACGATACACAATTTTGGCAGAGTGTTTTTTTTTTTATAATTTACCGTTTGCTAGCAAAAAAAATATATATATTTTGCTTCATTTTGGCTTATTTTGACAACAAAATATGTTATATTTCAGGGGCAAAAACCAAAACATCCGTTTGGTGTTTGGTAAAATTCAGATAAACGATTATATATAAGTGTTAAAACTGTAAGAACTAATTTTTTATATGTGTATTAATTTACATTAAAATTTATTTTTTCGAAACTACTGCAAAACCAAAGAGCGAGGCCTTAAGTCAACCGTATTACATAAACGACACACATTTCACGTTTGCCTTCTCAAATGTCGTCAATCGGAACCATGTTTTCAGCATCTTTGTAGGTTTGTTACTTTCTTTAAATGTCCCAAGGGCCGGTTCAAAACTTGAGGTCTAAACTTCGGTCTAGAACTGTACAGCATTGTCAAATGTTGGCCTCTTACATGTATTTGTATTATGAAAGACAAGATCTTTCTTAACACTCTACAGACACGCAAATACATCAATGACGTAGGTTAAAAATAGCAAAGTTCACGGAACTGTGTATTAACTCTAATGCAGTTTCGTTAAGTACAACCACAAAAACAAAAAAAAAAAAAAAACAAGCGAGACAAGGAAAAAAATAAGAACAAGAATAACAGTCACGGCGACCAAGGCCAAGCGGAGAAAGAGCAGTTGGTTCTCCAGAGCCTCCGGCAAGGTCGCTCCAGCACCCACGGAAGACTCTCGGCAGCAAGTGGAACGTGTTTTTTTCGGATGTGACACGACTCCGCGTGTTGCCGTTCTGGTAAATTACCGCGCACTTCACCCTGTACTTACGCCCGGGAACTCCATCAGCAGCGGGCCGCAGCGACGCCCAGAATCTGCCCCAAGGACGGGGCGACGTCGCTCTGGCACAATTGCCCCGAGAGCGTCCCGTCGCCCGGCGGGTCACGGCGGAGCTACCGAGTTAGACAAAAAACCGACAAAGTATATCCCTCCGTGAAACCAAATTACCGCGGTCCGTCCTTGAAGCCGAACTGTACCAAGGCGAGACGTATTTGCACCCGAAATCACACACTGCACTCCTGATTCTGTGGGAAAAACCGAAGCAAGGATCCGTCTTCTCCGGTTGACTGAGAAAATCACTCTTTCGCATTCGCTACGTTTCCAGATTTCAGCATAGCCAGACATGGTGTAAGAGAGGAGTAGAAACGCTGGATAGAATTAATAGAATACAATTTCGTGGGATGCTACGAGTGATTTTTTTGTACATAGTAAACAGTCTGACCGAACCAAACGTAGATACACACAAATAAATATGTAGTAAAATCAACAAAATATTCTTCAAAGACCAGATAAGAGTGCGTATTTTTCCGTTCTGTTTCGCCTGAGTGAACTGAAAGTGTATATGCGTTCTCGCACAGGTATGTCTAATTAGCAATGCAGTGATTTTTGGCTGATATGATTACTCTTCTCCACACAGAGGAACTTATTATAAATGTCCTTTTTAGAGAAGTTTCTCACGGGCTCTTCCTATTTTAAAAGGAGCCAGCAGAGGTTGAACAAAAACGTTTAGATATTTTGCCGAATTATTTACCTTTAGCTCTTAGAAAAAAACGTTGTGGCCAACGACGAGATGTAAAGCCCATTTATCTACCTACTTCTGTTACTATTTAGAAGTTCTTTACGGATTTTTTTTTTCGGCCGGACAGGTTTAAATACACTTGACGGCACAATTTTTTTTTGCGGCGATGCAGTTCTAGCTGTTTTCGCGATGATTATTTAAGCCTAAACGAAAAAAGATACAAAAAATCTGTTCGGCCGTTTTGTTAAAAATGATTTTCACCATGTTGGTTATTTTTTTTTTCAAGACAGTTAGTGCTACGGTTTTAACTAATTGTGTGTCTAACGAAATTTTGGTTAATTGATTTATAGGTCAAAACCGTATAATTTCTTTTCTTGAAAAAAAAAATCAATCGCGACAAAAGCCGTTCTTAACAAAATTGCCAAACAGATTTGTGATATCTGCTCTCGTTCAAGCTTTGAAAAATAATTATCGCAAAAATAGAACAAACAGATGAGCAAAGCCGAGTGTGTGGTAGGTAGATAAACGCTGAAAACTCCAATTGAAAGCTACACGTTTTTCAAAGTCCATAAGGAAAACCACACAACAACAGTACTACAAAATGATATTTGCCACCTTTATCAGCAAACATTTACCCAAAATAATGCATTTGTTAAGTGTGATCTCTTGCGCCACAATTATATGGACGAGATTCCGGCGTCAGAGATTGTTATTTAGAAATACGTTACTCGAGAAATATTTGTGCTCAGAAAGTTGGCAAAATCTATTGTCTAGGACTGTTTTTTTTAAGGTGGCTTCCAGAAACCTACAGTTTTTAACTGATGTTTTTAGCGCTGTATCATGACCTCTTGTCATATTTGTATTATACTTCAATCCGTATATCGACCGTGTAGCAGTACTTGGCACATTAATTTAGAGGATTTGAATTAAAATGTATAGCGTTGGAGCGAATAATTTTGCTGCTCTCCTACCGACATCTTTCATGCTATCATTATGTGGAGAGATTGCTTTGTGTGAAGTTAGTATACGTGGTCAGAGCACTCGTCTCTCACATAGCCGATACGGCTTCGTTTCCCAAAGAAATATTCCCGATTCGTTAAAATTATAACCTTAACCGGCTTTTCTATTGTACTGCAGGTTTTCTCGAGGATTTCCCTTTTTTCCCCAACTCTTGTATTCCATCGGTGCTCCATTCTTTTCACATATCACCTTATCCTATCTTAGGGCCGGCTTGACGACAGGCGTTTATCTCGGAAACAGCTGGCACTGACAGTCTTACCTTTATCCCAGCTCTCTCTCTCTCTCTCTCTTTCTCTCTCTCTGTCTCTCTCTGGCTGTCTCAATATCTCCCCCCCCCCTTTCTCTCTGAGACGGGGCACACCGCTGGATATTTTTCTCCACATGGATGTGTGCTCGTAGTACGTACCGTTTGACTCCGTCTGTTTACACCAAACTAAGTGGGTACATTTTTACGCAAATGTAGGTGGTGAGTGGATTGAAGTGGAAGCACAGAGAACAAATCACTGTGTATAGCTCAGGTTTTGAAGAAACTTGAATACTGTATGTACTATACATACATACGTTGTACATATCTCAATGTCAAAGAAATACAGTCACTAATGTCAAAATTAATACTTTATTTTTAAACATTTAGCCTTAAACGATTCATTTGATGATGGGTGGCTTATGTTCCAGAATAATAAAACTTTTACCTGGGGAAGCTAAACATCACCAAGGTAACTTTTGAACACATTGCTTTATTACTGCACAACAAGGAAAAGTTTAACCATTCCGAATAGCCAAACGATATCATTAACTTTTAATAATAACTGTAGAACTATGGTCTTACTGAATTAAAAAGAATGAAACACGCTTTTTACAGTAATGGCTATAACGGTACCATTGTCGTAGCTAGTGTTGTAACCATTTTGATTGTCTTTAAACTTATTTTTTATAACCATGCTGAATTTTTTAGCAACAAAAATTGTTTGAAGTGTGAGTTCTTTTCGTAGATAAAGCTTAAAAGAACGTTAAGTAGATTTGTCAAAAAAAAAAAAACAATCTCAACTGGCTGTAACATATTTCAAGCTCTGGTAGCGAGACCTCTTAAGCCCTATATCCTGCTGCCTACTTGATGCTAACGCTAAGTTTCAAGCGGGAGTTGGAATGAAGGACAATTGAAGGGCGCATATGTTTCAGCGCTCACTTACTACATCGGGCTTGAAGGATGATCTCATAAAATGTGGATGGTGTGTTTTCACCTGATGTTGCTCAACTCTTGAGTTGGGTACTCATTCCGGACACGAATACGTCAGTGGCTTAGAAAAAGGCCACATATTTCCCTCTGGGGTGAAACACTCCGTAAGAATTACAAGGTCAGACGAGAGACCTAGATATTTCTCCAACAGTGACATTAACCGTTTACCCGAACACCGTACTTATACGGTACGTATATTGTGCTGTGCATTGTTTATGCCAATAATAGTTATCTCGTTAAATGCTCCCAAAAACCACACACAGCGCTCGTTTATGTATGTTTTCTTCCTTCCTAAACCCCTCTCTTTTCTTTTGTTTTATAAATAGAAGGCGTAGTTAAAAGTTTGAGTTCAGCTTTTGTTTATTTTTATATTCTAGCATTTTATGTAAAACATTTTTTGTGAATTCTTGCTGCTTTTGAATCATTAAAAGTATTGTGTAAATTTCACCGACACACTTCACTGTCAAAACAAGGCAATTTAAGGTGTTTTTCTGCTACAGCTTTTATAGATACCGTAATATTAATGGTATGCAAACTGCTACGTAAAGCCTGTCTTGAAACATATAAATAATAATAAAAAATAATTTAAGAATCGGTATGTAGGTTAAATGCTTTTATCTACGCTCTCTTTACTACCACTACTATTTGGGGACGCCTGATTTAATTTGTGTAATTTTCAAACCGAAAACGAAGTACCTGGGTGACCTTTGTAAAACAAGTTACGTAGAACGTTATTTGTTAGGTTTGCACTTTCAAAATCACATCTTAAGGTTCTTCATTCAGCTAAACCAGTTTATCCTGACGTAACAAAAGTTTGGCAAAAGTTGCTCTGACAGTACTGAGCTGAGCTGCCGCAACCTAAGAACATTTAAATCTATAATCAGAAGTAATTACGCGAATATATCCAATTGTATCACCTCTTGGAAAGAAGTCATGCGTCAACGTTTTGACATTTTTCAAACATACATACGTTATTATAAGACCATTTACTTCTCACTCCTGCATGCACTAGCGAAAAAAATCAGAATTCATAGGTTATTAATTAGAAAAATGAACTTTCAATAAGATGATACAAATTTAAATATTATACGACTGTAAATTATATCTCGAGTTTGGAAGTGCTCTATTTTTGACAAAATTGCACTGACAATTGTGGGGCTGAGATTTATAGTGCTGCAAGTCACAATTAATTAGTAGTGTCGTTTTTACTCATATTATTCACATTTCCCAGAAGAATATTCTGTAACAAATATTTCACTCTTAACTGAATGTCTAAATTCCATTTGCGTATTACAATAATGTACTGCGTTTTGCATGTGATTACAAGTAATTGTTTAAGAGGAAACTATTTTAACTGACCTACCCCGCTATAAATCTAAGCCCCTCAATTATGACTGATTCTTGAAAAGAAGCGAAAACTCACCAAATTAGTCTCGTGCCCTACACCTATTCTACGTGTTATCCGGTTGGTCAGACGGCGACATACGTTCAAGCGAGCCCATACCTCTTTATCATTCCACATCATCAATATCACAGCGGTATTGATGAGCTGCCTACCCCCAGGGATCTGACGTAAGCAAGGGTAGGGACCTACGTGTTTAATTATATTAGCTGTGGCTCAGTAACCGTCGAACATAAATATATGCCATCCGTGACTTTTTTGTTCATCCCGGTGTAGGTCATGTTGCTATAGGATCTTTTAACCTTTTAGGCCGTTCTTTTTCCTTCAATGCCTTGAATACCAGTGGCGTATGGTGTACAGTTAGAAGATAAGCTGGCGTTTGCTCAGTACTGTACAATTTCAGCGAACGCAGCAAAAACAAGTAACAATCGTATAATTGGTAGAGCCACGATTTTATGGCGAAAAGATTTTTGCAACATTTGGTTTCGATGCATCATGTGCACACCTGCAGCTCTGCTATATCGTCTATGATTGGATTATTTTACACTCACTGGCTTTGTCAAATTATGGACGTACAGACTCACAATAATCTTATTCTGATTGGTGCAGTCAAATGAGAAACGTGTCTGAACGAAGACACGCTGCCAATAACCTTGAAACAGAACTGCCGATGTGCACGTGAGTCACTGAAACAAAGTGTGGCAAAAATCTTTTCGCGACAAAATCGTGGCCCTAATAATTGGGCTTAACATAACGTAATGCGGCCACTCGCTAGTTAGCTGCAATGCAACCATTAAACACGTGGTGTAACGTCAGCTACACGACTACGTCTGAGAGGCTGAGGTTTACACGAGGAAGTAAACATGTACAATTGAGAACAAACTCAGCTTACCTTGCAACACCTTCACCACACGCCACTGCTGTCAACTATGAAGGAAAAGAAAACATATTTTCATGCCCGAAATACGCTCGAAAACATATATCCCTGCTCAAAGTATTTTACCTCACGTTTTCATTCCTGTACCAAAAATGTTTTCATCTCAGCGGAACCGATTTCGTGAAATATGACTGTGCACCTCAGAAATTAACTCAACATAAAACCTATTCTTGCTCGTGCTACGGTCCATAGACTGCGCCAATCTTATCTGCTTTCATGGGGCCTGAACATAATTTTGAAATACACTAAATCCTTTATATTAGCCCTGTACGTTAATTAATATACTGACAACTTTGTGAGAGATGCTAATTTCACTTAAAATTCACGCAATTGTGGTAGGTAAGTAATTAGGCTTTACGTCTCGTCGACAGCGAGGTCATTATAGACGGTGAGACACAACTTAGTACAATGACAGGAGCTGGGAGAGGAGTCGGCCATGGCCTTTGTTAGAGAACCATCCCGGTATTCACCTGAAGCGATTTCGGGAAACCAAGGAAACGCGAAATCAGGATAACAGGAGACGGGGATCGAACCCGGGTGCTCCCGAAAGCGAGTTCAATGTGTTACCGTTGCGCCACCTCGCTCGGATACGCAGTCACGGACTGAAACATTATCAGACCGGTTATTTAAATGTTGACGCGAGCAAATAGCAAACAACTATTTTTTTTATAATGCAAATCGCATTATATCTGTGTAAAAATACAAAATCCGAACCACAACAGTTAGAAACATAACACAAACAATTATTAGTGAGCCAGTAAAGATATAATTCAGTTCAAATTAATTCCGGCCAGTTTTAGAACGAAGTCCGAACAATACATGTTAGCAGTTGGAAAAAAGGAATGATCCATTTGTGTAATACCAACGACGAATGCCTCGAAGATTAGAGAGGGCACCTAAAAATATTACTTTCGAACTCATGTCCAAGGCCAGCTTGCCCCAGTAACCCCCGGAATGAATTGAAGTTTCTGTTTTACGGAATAAGTTAATACGTAAGTCATTTCTCCATTTTGAAATGAGATCCTAACTTCCTTCAGACCGCTCAACTACGAGTCTTGTCAGAAGTAATTGTAAGTTGCCTCAAGCCACGTTAGAAATATGATATACCCACGAGCATGTGTGCGTGAAGGTCTTTGGGAGGACTAGAATTTATTCGTGAATAAATTGACCGAAATTTACATATTTGTGAGAGACGTAATTGAGTTCTACTTTTAATACAGTCCTCTGAACTTACCAAGCTTATGGAACGTTGAACCTGGATTAAGCACTCAGTACCGCGTCATTCAAGAAAGGCAATGAGCAGAGCTCACACATACGTGTTTGAGTGTTCAAAATATGTATCTTGCACGAATAGAGAAACTGTTGTGCTACCACGTTGTCGCCGTGCCTGGCAAGGTACTAAAGTTATATTATCGAACACGTGCCAATTGCCTGGAATGAATGAGACTCCTTTGGACGAAGGACACGAGCTAAGCATAACGTCAAACTTCCTGAGCAAGGTCGGAATTGATGTGTAATCGTGGACAGCAGTAAATGCGTCAGTTTGGAAATAAACTTCTCTTCGTGAAATTTAGCGATTTCAAGAAGTTTAAAGTAACTGCACGTGGCGTATTTTGAAGGCCATGTTCAACATTACATTTCTGTGGATCACGAGACATACAGTATATTTCGTGTTGTTACATAGCCGGCAATGAAGGTGCCCGATAGTTTTTTAACTAAAGTTTACAAAAGAAGGATAATAACTCATATAAGTGTTTTCAGGTGCCAGTATTTATTTCAGATGCAAATTTTTTAGCAACAGAAAAATTTCTAAACATTCTATATAGGCCTACTGTCAAAAAGTGATTAAGATAACTATTTCACGCATTTCTAATGGGAAAATTTTTTGTTAAAATGCATTAATTTATAATATATTCTTCCACCGACCTTAAAATCGTAGAATTACAACGGTAAACTAGCTACGTAGTTTTCAGTCACAGTTGTCAAATTAGGCTGCTTTTAAGGTTATCATTAATGAGTTGAGTAACTCTACCCCCCTTCCTTCCTAATTTTGGCTTTCGAATGTATGTTTGATTCAGTAGTTTGTTTCGAACCTGTTTGTATGTAGTGTAAACCTATAGAACTGCAGAGTTCATATTACGCGCAGGTAGTCCCATTTTTGGTACCCAGGTGGTAACCGTTTAGTTTGTGATGTGCTCCAGGTTTAACACAGTTGTATACATATCTGTTCTCTTCTATTTTTCTCTTATTTTCTCTCAGGGAAGTTCCACGAACTTCGCTTAATTTATTGTCATTGGCGTATCTTCGACAACCGGATGGCCAGATTCCAGGAACAGCATTCAGTGCTAAAGACTCGGCAATCGTCACGCTCAGGACCAAGAGCAAACGGGTATTTCCAGTCCGCGCCGGCGCAATGCGCTTGAGTTAGAGATGGCGGCACTGGTTTGGAAACGACCTTTCACCGACTACACGTGCACAATAATATCCCGAGATGAATTGACCGTGTAGAAACCGCAGAAACCGGATAAATCATTTTTCAAGGGACCTATGAAAAAAATCTTTATATTCAGGGAAATGATATAAGCAGGAATCAATATAGTTTTGCGTAAATAAGTTGGTATTACACACACGTAACTTCCCACTACGCAGTTTATGTACTGTAAATTAGCCAGTAATTATATTACATGTTGCTGCTGTAAATGTGTCACCAGAAACAAGGTCAATACTTTCACTGTGTGCATAATGAAGTCTTTCCCACTTGTCTTCTGTAGGTTCATGATCATCATCTTCAGGATGGCCGTATATAATATCACTGTAATGTACTCTTATTGCAATCTCCCAAACATAAACTTATTTTCCATGGCTGTCTTTTATCCAGATCTCAGAAACTGTACCTTTTGCCTGAGTTGTGGTTATCACCTGAGCAGAAATATTGTGATGTTATATGCAGAAAACAGGGTTCAACTGTAAATTGCCTAGACATAAATCTGAGGCGAAAAAAATATTGTTTGCCATGTCATCGAAAACCTCAGAAGTCTGACCGTCTATTGTTTCTGAATGTTGTTTGGTGAATGCAATATCCTAGGCGTAGTGGATTAAGTAGATTAAAAGAAACATTCTCCGCACTCAGATAAGGTAGGAGTAGAACTAAGGTTATCGTTGACAGCGAGGTCATTAGACTGGACCAACAAATCAAGATAATCAGGAAAAAAGAGGGATTTGGCCATGGCCTATAATAAGAAACTATCCAAGCATTCGCTTGGGGTTATTTCTGAAAATCACGGAAAACCGAAATCAGGGTGGTCGGAGATAGGATAGTAACCCGCGTCCTCCCGAGAGCGAACCCATTATGTACATCACTGACGCTCATTAACCTGAACACTTCCAAATTAAGTGTTAATATTTGCTGCCAACAGATTCCATAATATTCATTTCCGTACTCAACGAGTTCAGGGTGTATATCTGAAAACAATAATGTGTAAGAGAAATGCCTCACTCAATATCACGAAACGTCCATCCTCACCTATACTCCAAAATCGAAGTTTTTTTTTTTAAACAAATCGAACATTTAAAAACCACGTCAAGTAGTAAAGATTTCTACTGAAACTCCTCTCATGGGTACTGAGGCCTAAGATAATGAGTGTGATATAAATGCGGAAAACATAAACGATGCACCATGCTTGTATCGTTTGTTCAAGATGTCACCGCGGAATTACAGTTGTAGTCCTGTGAGCATCGGTTCTTTTTATTTTAAGAAGAAACAGTACCGGGAAACACTGTGTATTGATAATTTAAAAGTGTAAGTAAATGCTAGATGTTACAAGGGCAGAATAGCTATTCTTTTAACGAGTAGGATTCAAACTAAATACCATTGCATAACACAAATTAACAGTAGAATGTCGTAGGCGCAAATACTTACTTGTGAGTTAATATAATGAAAAACAACCCAAAATAAAGTGAAATTAACGAAAAAAGCTAATTACCCTTGTTCGGCAGTGCCCTGTACTCTAGTCGAGATTTTAATGGGGGATAAATTGCACTTGTAGGTAGAATTTTTTTTTCATATGATTGTTTCAGAAGCGCTATTTTAACCGTAAGCAAGATCTCTTATTTGACTTTGTCCTTTTTTCAGACTGTAGGAGATATACGCTTCGTAACACGATCATTACAGCCGACATCATTCTATGCTAAGATGGCGTCGGGATACGATATTTTTCTCGGAGGACGAACAGAAGACATCATTGGTAAGTAGATTCGACAAGTTTCAATTTAGTATAACCATATGCAGTAAACTGATCTACTGTGATTTACGTATCGTACTGTGTTTAACGATAAAGTTGTAATACATGCGCCTATACCCTTTAAAATACAGGATGAGTCTGAATAACGCCGATAAACCTTGGCAGGTGATTCAATAGGGAAAAAAATAAGAAAAAATGTAAGAATCACTTTTCCCGAAATTGATTACTAAGGGAGCTGTGTGCCCCCAAAAGTAGGATTTTAAAATTATTTAAATTAAACATTTTAGAAACTAATTGCGTTTAAGCGACAAATAGGCGAATAATATTTTGTATAATGTAGATAATTCACCTCGGGAAATGTGGTTTGAAAGATCAACCTCATTAATTGTGGAAATGGGGGTTGCCACCCTGCGTTTGCATGAAACGTATTAACGAACACTTGTAAGAGATTTATTTTATGTATTCATTCATCAGCACGTTAAAATGATAAAAAAAAAAAAAATGGTCGTCTTGTCCGAACACTCTCAGGTGAACAGTTTGCGAGAAATCCTTGGTGACATTATTCAAAACAGAAAAAGCGTGACCTGACAGGTAGGAAATCCACTACACACGGGACGTGTAACGTGCTGACCATTATTCCATAGCCAATTAGGCTACAGCATCACTCAGGCTTATGCAACCTAAGAGTTGCTACCCTTATTTGTTCTACATAGATGTAGGCATAGTACTTGATGTTAGTAGTTTATACAGAACTAGCTGGTTCCCGCAACTTCTTTTTTCTGGTTTTCCATTTAATGCGATAGTATTTTTGAAAACTGCTGAATGGCGCAAAATTATGTTAACGGTCATTAATGCCCGATTTAGAAACATTTTGAATAGGAAAACTGGGCCACAAAATTTGTTTAGTATCCCGTTATGCCGCCGTACCCCATTTTGCCTCTCACCTCCCCCAATATATTATTTTTTTTGGTAGAAACCTAAGCGCAACTCACAAAAAAAATTTTTTTACTAAAGTTAATTATTTTAGGTACTTCGTTCTGCCCCTGTACTCCATTCGTTAGCCCCTTCCTCCAGAAATTAGTTTTATTTTTGCCTGATTAATTCGCGGACGCACTCACAACTCACCAAAATTTTTTATTATTTGTTTTTCATTGAACTTTTCGGATATTTCTTTCTGCCTCTCTACTGCATTTGGCTTTTACCCCCCCCTTTTTTTTTTTCAGAAAAATTCTAGGGCGCACGCACAACCCACAAAAGTTTATTTGTTCCCTAAATTTTTTTGGTAGCATGTTCTATTCCTCTACCTCGTTTTTCCTTCTCCCACCCAGTTCTTTTTGAAGAAATTTCATCGCAATCGGATGACTGGTATAGAACCGCATATAAGACGAACAAACAATCGTTGTTATTAATTAAGGCAATTGTATGGGCGTCAAATTTAAGTAGAAGCCGTGACGATAGCCCGTTGTGTTCAAGATATTTATAGACGATTCATTGAAAACACCTTTCATCCTGTTTCATCACTTTCATCCCCTTCGGTGTCAAATTTCGAAAAATCATTAAAATAGAATTCAGGTATTTAAGTAAGCATAAATCGTCAGAAAAAATTGCGTCGATATTTCAAAATTAAGTCGGATCAGTATATATCGATCACGAATCGAAAACATATTTTACCTTTTATTTTTTTGTATATTTGTAGTAGAATTTAGAAAATTTCCTGAAATCGTATTTTGGGTATTTACGTAAATATCATTCTAACGCAAACAGCACTTCGATATCTCGACTGGTTTGACGGTTACGGAATAATAATCGAAAACATATTTCACGACTTTTCCCCGTCTTAGTTACAGTATTTCAAAACGTCTTGAAGTCCTATCTTATACATTTGTGTACGTATATAATTGAAGTAAAAATCACAACGATAGCCCACTGGGTTCAAACTGTACAAACGATTAAAAATACATATGTTCTTCTTTTTGCTCTTTAGTAGTCAAATTTTTAATTACCCTAAAATCACTATTTGGTTATTTACATAATCACCATTTTGAAGCGAAAAAGTAACTCTGGATCCTGAAGGGTTCGATAGATATCAATAATTAATCGAATACACATTTCAGGTCTTTTTACCCTTTAAAGAGTGAATTTCGAAAAATTCTGAAATTGGCTAACTTGAATTTTTATGATTCATTTGTTGAAGTAAAAGTCCGGACGATAGGCCGTCGAGTTCGAGCTACGTAAATGAATCTTTTCACCCTTTTTCACCCCCTTGGGGGATGAATTTCGAAAAACCCGTTCTTATTGCTTGCCTACGACCTATAGGGAACCCATACAAACAATTTCACGTTTCTAGGTCCAGCAATTTGAGCTTTAGTTGAATATGTCAGTCAAACCGCCATTAGTCAATTGGTGAACGCTTTTATGCATAGAGATTATTGCTGATATGTAATGTTAAATTAGTTATGTGCTCTTTGCCTCTTCCAGCATAAAAAAAAATTGAATCCCGCTACACCTGTGTTTCTAAGGACCCCGTATTTTCCGCGGTGTAAAACATGAAGGAAGCATTCTCGCCACGCAAGTCGCACCTAATGCCTGAACAAAATGAAATATCACACTCCAGCCCCCAGATGCAAACAATCCTTGTTATAACAATATTTTCAGACAATATTACCTGAATGCGGGCATTCTTATATCGTCATACATAATGTGTTCTTGAAAAAATATGTGCGAAAGTTGAATGAATGAATTTTGAACACAAAATTTGCATTTTATACAAATCGATCTGTAACAAAAATAAAAAGCAATGTAAAACATGTCCTTCAGTAATAACACTGTAAATAAAAGGTTGTTTTATGGTACAGAGTTACGTGCAGGCATATTTTGGTACATAAATTATAAATAATAATTTAAACACTGCTGTGGACACTTAAAATAATGACACACATTCTTTAAAAAAATAATAAGTTATGTTAGGTAGAGTTGATTGGCTGGGAAACAATATGTTGATATTTTTATTTGGTCCTTAAATGTATGAAATTCTGAACTGCCCTAATGTAATGAAACATGCCGTGTAATGAACAGAGTCTAATCTAATTGCACAATTTTGTCCACTTTATAGCATACCTGTCTTTAAATGCTTGCTTCTTGTGCCTCGAAAGTTAAGGGCACTGTATACAGCAATTTTAATCCCCATCTTCTTATTTTTATATTTGTACCAGATATTTTATTCCTTGTTTTAAACACAAAATGTGACTAAATTTTGCTCTTATAAATTTTTTTAATCGCTCATAGTTTTTGCGTAATTGCTCGTTAAAGCTAAAACTTGCATGTTTCCGTTTTAAGGACAACACTTAAACCAACTCACTTACCAACCTGAAAAAATTCACAGTGAATAACGATGGCGTTGTTTACAAGTTCCGCGATGTTAAACCACAAAATAAAATATTTTTGTATTTAAAAAAAATATTTAATTTTTTACATTTTTGTTATAAATGTCAGCATATTTATTTAAATACGAAAGGTTTACCTTCTTTATTTTTATGTATGTGAAATTGTAGTCTTCGATGTAACTATCCACTGTGATCTGTAAATTTTTTTCAGTTTGATATGTCAGTTGGTTTTAGTGCAGTCCTTAAAACGGAAACATTCACATTTTTACTTTAACTAACCACTACGCGAAAACTATGAGAGATAAAATAATTTCATAAGAGCAAACTTTAGTCACATTTTGTGTCTAAAATAAAAAAAAAAATATCGGGTACAAAGAAAAATAAAAACATGATGATAAAAGCTGCTGCGTACCGCGCCCTTAAACAAACGCATTACAAAATTGATAGAATACGTTACAATGCTTTTTTTCTGTTTTAAAACATACGTAAACATTATTTTTTGGTTAAATATTGCAATAATGATGAGACATTTTCTCATATTTAGCACAAAAAAAAATGTTGGGGATGTAGAACTGTAATATGAGATTATGGTTCAAAACCCCAATTTGATGTTCTATTTTCGCCAAATGTTTTACTGACATGTAAATTAGAGCATATACTTACTTTTATTTGCATATCTGCAACTTAAAAAATACAAGGAGCATCAAATTGTGTACAAAATTATAAGTGCATAAGAAAATTATTTTCAATGCGGTTTTTGGAAAATAATTGCATACTTACTATTTAAACTTTCGTGTAACATGTATGTGGTGTCGGTGGTGTAATGGTGCCGACCCCCCGTGGCTCAGTTGGTTGAGCGGCCGACTTTGGTGCGAGGGGTTCTGGGTTCGATTCCCAGGTCAGGCTGGGTGTTAATTTGTGTTTGTCCATTGGGTCTCAAACCTTGTCACCATACAAATTGTCAAACGAAACTTGCTGGGGTCACTCGAAATATGTCTGACCTAAAGGGGGGAATGGTTGGTGCAGTGTTGATGCGGAAAATTCCGCATCACCGCTGCACCAAACATTTTTAATTAAAAAAAAATAAAAAAAAAAAAATAAAAAAAAAATGGTTAGCATAGTTGCCTTCCAAGCAGTTGATCCGGGTTCGATTCCCGGCCGACGCACGGGAAATTTTTACACATTATTTATCATTATTAACCATTATCTTTCTAAATGTAAAAGTATTAAACCTTCCATATAGCTAGGCCTAAAACAAGACATTCAATTGTTACCTTCTCAGAATTTTCTAACCTTTAATTTGCATTGTAAAATGCTCACTATTTTAGCGATATTGAATATTAAAATTGCGTGCTGGTTTTACAGTGCGGACAGTAAAATTTGCACTTAAAAAGTTTGTTCTGTTTTACAATTCTTATTATTTTATGAAATGTTTTTTACTAACTGTAACGAAAATGTGTGATACATACTGTTGCATTGTATTGCAATACTCAATTGACAGTACGCTGTAAGATGATTTGTTTGCACTTTTTGTATGCGTGCGGTACTAATGGAAAGTTGACAAACAACATAGTTGAACATTACCAAATACTGAGTAAGTAGTACTAGTTGTGGCAAATATATTGCAACACCAACTATCTTAATATTTAGGTCCGAAAAAATTGACGGATCTAAGAACCCATAAACACAAAACCTTGCATATTGCATAACTCTGTTTCTATTATTTAAAATCGTGCGTAGGTTGCTTTGCTTGCACCAGTTATATAGAAATACAGTGTTTGTACTAGCTATATATTGACATACACACACACATACACACACACACACACATATATATATATATATATATATATATATATATATATATATATAAATGGAACACAATAACGTACATGTGTTCACAACAGTACAATACGTTACTTCATGTTTGCTTACGTGTCCCTATTTAAGGTTTTTTCTGATATTATTTATAAATTTTAAAAGGGAGCATAAATCGTAAAACCGCCACTTAGAATTCTTGAAAATAGTTTTTACTTTAAGGCCTAATTTTTTAAAAAGAATTTTAACTAATTATCGACTAAAATTTATTTTGCATTAAGTCAGTGATCAGGAATACTTACATAATTGTTGGTTTTAGAAAATTTGACTAGGCCTACATAGTAAACACAAAATCCAACAAATTTGAGACAATTTTACAATATCTACTTCCTTCCGGGATTTTAAAAATAATCTTCGCAAAAATAGTGCAAATAAGAACATTGTCACCTATATAAGAAACTGAATGACAGAGATCATAAACTGTAGTTTTACAGTCTGTTTTGCACAGAAAATCACCTTCCTACGTTTGTTCTAGTAGTTCAGGAGCAACCTATATTTCTGGTCGCAACCTTGTGTTGGTTTAAAAAAGAAACGTATTTTATTCACAACTTGATAATTGGCACACTGCCTTCGTCATATAAAAAGTATTGCCGGTGTTGGTAAGAGAGAACTGTGCTCTACTTTTCAACTAATTAGCATGCAAGTTTCATAAGAGCGAGGCGGGCAGTGTAACATCCTCAGTCGTGACGACTACCGCTTAGGAAACAACCGAGCTCCCCTGACCTTGCCGTTCAAGAGAAGAGTTTCGTACACCAGAGGTATGCCGCTCCTTCCTCAGGGTGATGAAGCAGCAGCGCATCCGGTATGGTTATCCCGAGTCGGAGTTACGAAATGAACGAGGAAAGTGGAACGTCATCACACAGTCTTGTAGGTCACCGGACCAGAGTCGTCTGACCGAGCCGTCTTACGACCACGGGTTCCTATTGGCGCTGTTGTAGCGATTGTTTATTTGTAAATCTTAAACTGTAACATATATTGTTGAACGGTTACATACATACGTTGACATTTGATTTTATATAATACGTAGCCTTATTTTTTACAAAACATAAAATTATATATATATATATATATATATATATATATATATAATTTTGGTTAATTATTTACCAGAATAAATTCTTTTTAAATAGAAAATTATAAATTCTAATATATATTTTAAAAAAACTTAGGTTGCAAAGTTAAATCAATTTCCAACACATCTACGTAACGGTTTTACGATATACTCCCGTTTAGGGTTTAAAAAATAATATTTGTGAAAACAGCATGAATAGGAGCTCGTTCGAAATTTTGAATTTTGGTCGGTAGAATTTTATTCCAAAACTGTTCATTCGTTTCTTTTTTTAAGGTATGAACGTATTGGATCAAAATACATCACAATATAATGACACGTATAGAACACCTCTACCGTTAACGACTTAGGGTCACCACTGAATACCTCGTAGAAGCGAATTATCGGCGAGAATAATGCACGCCAATTCACAGACTTGCTCTTAGAGGCTACAGTAAGGCATGATGCGCTTGTCTATATCGCCCTTAGCTAGTCATCTCTTTCTCGGCCTCAGTCGTTAAAAATACTTCCAGCCAGTGAGGCGTGTTGCGTAGTTATGAAGCCGACGGGTTTTCTCGTTTTCTACCGTTTCCCCCGCCCCATTCATTACGGTGTTTCTCCATTGTAAGAACTCATTCCATGTCATCAATCGGGGTAAGCAGATTGTCTCGGTCTCCCAGTAATAAATATAATTTCGGGGTGTGACACCCTGGCCTCGGTTATCCTTCTCATACGATGTTTATTGTTGTTAAGAGGGCGCGGTAGGCTACATAATTCAACGCTAAAAGCATTCATCTATAACTGTACGTTTCTTGAAGCCAATTTGCAAAAATTCAACAATAACTATCCTAGACAATAGTTTTAGCCAACGTTTTAAACAAAATTGTTTCCAGTGTTACGAACTTCTGAGGCACAATCTCTGACGCCGGAACCTCGTGCATTTAACTGCGGCGCAAGAAATCAAGCGTAACAAATTAGTAATTCTGGATAAATATTTACTCATAAAGTTGACAAATACCATTGTCAAGGATTGTCATTGAGTATTTTATCCATATTGGCTTCGAAAAAAAACGTAGAAATCAGTTTATGTTTTCAGCGTTTATTTATCTACGACGCACTCTTAAGCCGGAGAAGGTGCAGCGTTAAATTGAGTTTAAACTTCCTCACGGAGTGAAAATTTTCAACATTTGTATGCTACTTTCTAATTCTAGTATGACTACTCTACATGTGTGGGGTCTCGGGTTAATTTAGAGTAAATAAATAACCATAATTATTACACGTTTGCCGGCAACTATTTTCTTTTTTGTCGTAAACGCCTATGTATATAAAATCTTAGTGCCATGATCATCTGCAATGTGATAATTCGAAGTCAGCTTCCATGCCAAACATTTGTCGACCTATTTAGTTATAGAGGGCCGAGGAAACCACAGATGTTTGTGTTACCCCATAATTTGGGACTTCAGAGCCAAAACGTACACAAAGTATTTTAAAGTACATTATTACGTGTGTCAATTACTATAAATAGTGGTACAGAATAATAATAATGTATTCGTGATTGGCAAGTGTAGGGAATGAAGTAGAACTGCGTTGTAGAGACGACAATCCATGAGTCTGCAGATTTGTTACGACACAAATTTATGCTGAGAGATGTAAATTGCAACCTGAAACACATATGACAAGCTGTCTTTGTAATACCTATCCAACCAAACTTTTATGGACTATTAATTGTATTATATTTTGTTGCATTCAAAATACATCACTGACTCTTATTCAAAACTGAGAATTTTTGCCTCTGCTTTTTTTCTTTGGAAAGAGGGTGTGCACACAGTAACTTTTAATGAAATTCTTCATAGCTCTGAATACCTCTTAAACATCCAGTACGTTTATGCCGTCACCCGGAAGTCCAATTTCGGAAACATGGATTTCGGAAAAATATGTTTGAATGCGGTGTAAACAGTGCGAACACAAGTAACCGAAACTCCAGTTTCGCATTAGCCTATAGAAATTTCAGAAAAAAATCACATTAGTTAACGGTTATTGTCTTAGAAGCTTAATAAGTAAACGGGACAAAGATTTATTTATGTCTGTCGTTTGAAAGTTATAGAAAGCTGATAAGGTAACGTAGACACAGATAATTTTTCATAAGATATTATTTTTATACAAGCGGTTTCCTTAATTTTTCACTATAGGAGAACACTACTTAATGGCAAACGTAGTTGTTTTACAACTTGCTATTTAAAAGGTAAATATAAAACGAAACTCAAAGCAAATGTTTAAAGTAACAAGATTAAAATTTTGTTAAGAAGAAATTTAACAGTTCTGCTCAATCATACATGAAATATAGCTTGTAATAAACATGCGATTCCCATGTAGCGTCGGTGGTGTAATGGTTAGCATAGTTGCCTTCCAAGCAGTTGATCCGGGTTCGATTCCCGGCCGACGCAGATCATTTAATTTTTAATTCAAAGATATCCACGGTCAAAATATACTACATGTATCTAAACCTTGTATAAACTTATTTTTCTGTGCTTTTACATTTCAAAAATTTTATGATTTAGTGGTTGTTCTTTTTCTAAGACATTATATATAGACCTTCGCCTTCTACTTGAAATGATTATCTTAAAACATAATGTAGGTTACTTTTTGCATAACTACGTCTAATTGTTACTTCTACGTTACATATTGTCGTAGAAAGTTCCAGAAAATACTAACAACTAAACAGGGCTGTTGTCCTTATTTTAAGGTAAGTATGGTAACTACTACAGCAAATTTCTTTCAGTGGAGAAAACTACACACGCATAACTTCCCAAGATGTGCACTCCTTGGTGAAGCAGGCTATACGTATACGGAATTTTGTATTACTACATTAAAATCTTGACAGCTTTCTAGGTACTTCACGCAATGATTACATTCCTCCAGCAAACTAAATTTCAAACGACTGTAACCTCGAGCGAAGACTTATTAGACATTACATAGCAACCCTGGCCAATAAAATCTCATATTGTTCTCTAGTCTGTACAATAACGGAAATTTCGCATGTTTATACTTAAGGTGACCGCCTACCCCATGCTTAAAATGCGTTGTAGTGTGTTCGCAAACAGGTTTTTTCAACGAAACCATTCCACGTGTGCCCATTGTGTCAGCGTATGAAAAGAAAACTAACTTCAGACAAGGTCGGAACCTCATTGTTAAGACACCACGCTCATTAAAATCACGGTTTCAAAGCCCCTCAACACGGTTAACAACGGCATTTTCAGTCTTCCGTACTTCAAAATGTACTAACCGAAAGTATGTGAACTCAGATTGCGACCTGCACTGAACTTAGTTGCAGACTTTCCACAAATAAAATTATATAGTCACCGCTTAATCTCCCATAGTAAAAATCGTTCGGCGGGAACCTTGCACGCTAGTTCAGCGCTTGGCTCGATAGGGCGACGCAGCATTTGATGCGCGCTTCAAAGTCGACCTTACTGCTCCGTCACTTTTCAGCCTTTCACGCACGGGTAGGTGGCGCCCTTAAGAGGGCGTGGTACACAATTCAACGCTAAATGCATTAATCTATAACTGTAGGTTTCTTGACGCCAATTTGCGAAAATTTAATAATAGCAATCCTAGACAATAATTTTAGCCAACGTCTTAAACAAAATTGTTTCCAGTGTTACGAACTTCTGAGGCACAATCTCTGACGCCGAAACCTCGTGCTTTTAACTGCGGCACAAGTGAACACGCGTAATGAATTAGTAATTCTGGATAAATATTTACTCATAACGTTGGCAAATACCATTATCTAGGATTGTCATGGAGGATTTTATTAATATTGGCTTCGAAAAAAAACTATAAATCAATTGATGATTTCAGCGTTTATTTATCTACCACGCACTCTTAAGTAGTCAGTGAGAATGCAAGACGACATTTACTGTACATACGGCGAAATGGACATCTCGGGTTTATATTAGAATCGAAATTGACAACTGATTGCAACATACTTGTTTAACACATAGCAAGAAAATTACCTTCAGAACTATCAAAAGTGCCGAAATTATGTGGAACAGAGTATAGGTTACATGCCTATATCCTGTTCACGGTAACGCGAGTACTTTTGAAGAACGTCTTCTCAAAAGAAGTTATCATAAAATGCATTTTGTTGTGGCCCTTTTGCGTCAACTTTTGAGTACGGCGTAATCTACGAATGTCGAAAAGTCCTGAAAAGATACGAATTGATCGAGCAAGTAAGTTTGTACAATGTTGGCTAATAATCGACTTAATTACGTTTTCCTTAATGTCAATAGTTAGCCAAAATTATAAAAACTAATGTTTTGAAAAAAAAAAAAAATAAGCTTCATAGTACGAACAAGTTCCAACATTTCTATATAACGGTTTTGTGATATGCTCCCTTTCAGGATTTAAAAAATATAACTTACTAAATTAGCATAACTAGAAACCGGTGGCCTTAACGCAAACTGTATCACATTACGAAAGAGATTAACAATCAATTACATTCGTATTTGCCAGTTGTACTGGCGTCCACGCGTGCCGTTGCAACTGCAAGTATGTACAATGCGCTGGTCGCCACCAGAAACAGTCGCAGCTCGATGCAGTCGCCGAATGTGACCTCATATACTTTCGCTCGCGCTTGTTCGTGCCCTTCCAGTGGAGAGTGTGATGTATAGCCTCGCTGCTACACTTGGGCGTGTGCACCACGCTGCGACCCGTCAACTCTACCACACTTGCAGCCAGCAGCCAGCAACCAAACCTTTTCGAAGTTACCGAAAGTCTGGCATCTAAATGGCACTACAACGACTGCAATTAAAAAAAAAGTTCTAGTAAAATTTTATATTTATAGACTAGTATAGGGTTACTAATTTGGCCCGCGACTTCGTTCGCGTGGTTTTCAATTTAATACGATAATACATTTAAATGCATGTTTTTTTTTACCGATTATTATGCACATCCTCTTTGAGTCGTGCAAAAGTTCACTCTAAGAACTCAAAAATATTTTATGTAATTTGCAAAAGATTGTATCTTTATTTTCAATGTTTTTTAAACGTTTTTTATAAAATAAAATTGAAAAATTGCAAATAATAATAATAATTTTTTTTTTTTTTTTTTTTTTTTTTTTTTTTTTTTTTTTTTTTTTTTTTTTTGCTGTCGTGTAATTTAGCCTGACCAATTTTGCTCCCTGCCCAGTTTCGTCCCTCCAACTACTACTACTACTGCTATAAAAACAACAACTACTACTACTACTACTACTACTACAACACAAACATTTGCAGATACACGCACAATTCACCAAATTTTTACCTCACTCGGATGAAAGGCGTAGAAAGCATACTTTGCAAACACACAGACATTACGTGAGTGTAAAACTTATTACTGCGTAGTTTTACTTTTAAAAAACAGTGAAAATAAATTTTTAATTTATACATTATGGATTGTGATAGTGCCAGTCCATCATATATTCTTATTGCTCGTACTCTTTGCAATATGACCGTTTTGTCATCTTTGTGTATTATAATCTGAAGTGCCTCATTCACTGAACGCTGTAACGCTGGACCCAGATACATGCAATTTTGAGGGTAGCTGTCCCTTACGGTGTAGGCACCCACTAAGAAGGTATTTGTTGAAATTCGAAAATTAAGAGGGTGAAAGATGTTGAAATGTGCTTTCAACGAATCGTAAATATCTCATTAAATCTATAATTAGAAGAAATATGTAATTTATAGTTTTAAAAAAACTTAGGCTGCATAGAGTATAATCAATTTCCAGCACATCTATGTAACGGTTTTACGATATATTCCCGTTAATTATTTTAAAAATAACATTCGTGAAAACAGCATGACTAGGACCTCATGCGAAATGAAACTGTTCTTTCCGCGTTTTACGTTATATATATATATATATATATATATATATATATATATATATATATATATATATATATAAAGATATATATTGTTGAAATTCGAAAATTAAGGGGATGAAAGATGTTGAAATGCGCTTTCAACGAATCGTAAATATCTCTTTAACCTGGCGAACTATCGTTATTATTTTTGCTTCAAAATTTTGCTTAAACAAATCCATATTACCTAATTTTTCGAAATTCAAAAATTAAGGGGGGTTAAAAGTCGTAAAATTGTGTTTCCTTTCAATCCACGATTTCTCTTAAACCAAGTGAGATATCGAGTTGATATTTGCTTCAGAATGATACTTGTGTAATTACCTACAAAGAGGTTTTAGGAATTTCCTAAATTCCTCTTTGATATAGATTTAAAAAAATAAATTGGGTTTTAATATAATCCTCGAGTTATTCTTTAAAACCAGTTTATGTATGGGGGGATTTTCACTTCAAAGTTTTTTTTATGTAAAAATACATATAAAGCTATTTAAAGCCATACTAAGGGGCGTCATTTCCAGATTTTCTTTCGGGGGGGGGGAGGCAAGATTTTGTTTTTGTGAAAGTAACCTTGTTGCATTTGAGAGAATGCTATTAGGAATTGTCATGGTGTACACTTAATCCTTTTTTGCTTATAATTAATAGCTTTTCACAAATTAGCTGTTTCCCCACATATTGCTTTTTTATCTATAAAAAAAATAGCTATCACACTTGTTTTTAATACTGAGAAGTTAAAAATCTGCATGACACAAACGGAACATTAACATAAATAAGTAACAGCTATAATACAGCCAACAGTACAGAGCATGGTTACATTTCGTAGATGAAAATGCATCATATACATTTCGTAGATGAAAATGCATCATATACACAAAAATATACACTTTTCATTCGAAATTCATGGAGCGGCATTTGCCCCCATGTCTTGCCCCCCTTAAATGATGCCCCTGGCCTAAACAAGAGCACGTATCACAACTCTGTTTGGCATTTTTGTTTAATACGGGTTTTGCCGTAATAGCTAATTTTTTTCAAACCATGAAAATATGTGGTATTTATTAACTTTAAAAAATGGTCAAATACCAAGAGTTTCGTTAATTGCATAATTAGCTGAAACTATAGCTTTTCTGTCTTGAAATAATAGGCAACATTAAGGTCTTTTTCGAAGTTCGACAGTTGACTGAGTGAAAACACGTAAAAAGCATTGTGGAGGAACTTACTCGGCCAGAAATGTCCCCTGATCTGACTCTGACAGAACACGCGTGGTATCTGTGAGGATGTAAATTCTGGTCCTCCGCTGGTCTGTAGTGTATGGAGTTGCCACTTACAACAGTTACGTGCCGACTCAGATTCCGGAGATGAAACAACAGCTCTGCGACTTGGTGTATGTTTCCAGACAGGAAAGTTTGCTAGGTGGCTGCTGACATGGGAATGTAAGAGTGTCCGTACTGCCAGCTATTTTATTCGTTATCATAAAATACTGTAATAATACAATAATATCACCAAACCTTTCATCGATTTACGTAATTAACTTCAAATAGTTCTAACCCTGTTGGTATGGTAAGAGAATTCTACGTCCCGTCGAAAGCGAGGTCATTAGAAAGGGCGAGAGACTACTTGATACAATGTCAGTAGCTTTGGGAGAGAAGTCGGCCATGGCCTTTGTTAAGGAACCATCCCAGCATTCGTCTGGAGCGACTTCGGGAAAGCAAGGAAAACCGAAATCAGGATGGCCGGACCCGGGGATCATATCCGGATCCTCCCGAATGCAAGTCCAAAGTGTTACCGTTGTGCCACCTCATTCAGTCAAACACTTCGTGGGCGCTTATGAGAATGTATACTTTTTATGAATGTATTGGTGTGTGCATGCGTTCGCGTGTGTTTCGAGACCACACGACTTAAATAACACCCCGATAAATCTGATTTCATTACAGTGCTCTGCCTTATTGGTTCAGTACATTGCTTTCCGTAGACACACTAGTCTCACGGACTGTGCTTCCCCTTAGTACATAGGAAAAATATAGCCAAACATCATCTCCGCTCGTCTGCATTGTTGCAAGATCAGTTGAGTGAGTCTATAGCGCTGATGAGGGGTGGAGCAGCGCTGGAATGAAGGGGAGGGGGAAACGGTAGAACCCCGAGAAAACCCGCCGACCAGCAACATCGTCCGCCACATGAGAAAATTCGGGGACCGACCCCGCTGGGAATCGAACCCGGATTGCCTTGGTGGGAGGCGAATGGTCTGACCATCCGACCACCGTAGCCCCAGGATCAGCTTCAATTACCGAAATCACGAAGTGCAATCTCTGATTTTCAAGAAATGACCATGATAACTTGTGTGGAGTGACATTTCTATTACAAACAGTGTATTTGAAATGCATTGAACAGTTGTATACTCTGTTTCGAATAAACGTTGATATTTTTAGGGAATTTCCTTTTTATGAGTGGTACAAGTTAGGACATTATGTTGGTCGACATTCCTGGTTCTAAAATGAACCTTAGATGTCCATTCCATAGTGTATATAGTACATTTTGCCTCGCATTTTTTTCTGTCCAAATAACTGTCTAAACTTTCTGAAGTTATACTATGTGAATAAATTAAAAATTTAAAACAACTGTTCTTAGAGAATACTACGCCGGCATGTAACAGCAGAAACCGAAGGGAAATATGTTTACTTGATCAAAGGCAATCAAGTTCGAATAGCACAGGTATTCCAGAGCACGCTATATGCACATTTAGTACGACGAAATCTAGGAGACACGCCGTTTCAAGATACCGGATGTATGCGTTTTGGTGGTGTTTCAATATTTTCGAACGTACTAGCCTACACTTCCCCTGGAAGTGACATCATCTGAAACTTCTCTGTTACAAATTAGTTATTCTTCAAAAAGCCACAAACTGCCGAACGACTTTGCTGAATTCAACTCGTATAACAATTACGAATATTTATCCATTCGACCTACGGTTTTTGTAATTGTGATGACCTGCAGTAGTTTGTACATTTATAAGACGACTAGCTGTCTGTTTGCGGCTTCGCCCGCGTGTACTATAGAAAAGAGTAACTAACTTTTAGTTACGTATTAATTGATGGTGTTACTATATTATCTGTATATCTTTAAAACAACAAATACAAGCAGCTTTATCCAGTCCACTTCGCTGAGTGTACTTTGATCGCAGAACATCTTTGTTTTTAATTCATCTTTATCTCTATACATAAAAATGAAAGCTGACTGATTGACTGACTGACTCACATATCAAACTGCAGCTCAAACTACTGGACCTAGAATCGTGAAATTTTTTGTGGGGGTTCCCTTCAGGTCGTAGGCGAGCACTAAGACGGGATTTTTCGAAATTCGACCTCTAAGGGGGTGAAAAGGGGTGAAATGTGTTTCCGAAGAAACGTCGATAGAGCTCGAACCCGACTGCCAATCATGATGATTTTTACTTTAATAGGACACTCGTAAAAATGCATATTAGCCAATTTAAGGATTTTTCGAAGTTCAACTTTTAAGGGGCTGAAAAGACCTTAAATGTGATTCCAATCAACTATCGATATCTATCGCACCCTTCGGGATAGAGAGTTGATATTCACAATATTGCTTACGTAAATACCCAAAAAGTAGTTTTAGGTTTTTTTGAAATTCGACCCCCAGGCAGTAAAAAGGGGCAAAATGTGTTTTAAATGAATCGTCTTTATCTTTGAAACACAATTGGCTATCGTCGTGATTTTAACTTTAATTGGTTACTTTTACAAATGTCTATGACAGGACTCAAAATCGTTTCGAAATTCTTTATTTAAAGGGGTGAAAATACGTGAAATGTGTTTTAGATTATCCTTCAATATCTATCGAATCAATCGAGACATCGAAGTGCTCTTTGCTTTAAATTGGTGCTTTTGTAAATATGCCAAGTACCATTTAAAATATATTTTCCGAATTCGGCCCTACACTGGTTAAAAATGGGGTAATATAAGTTTTCGACTCAGATTTGATGTATATCGATCCCATAGTTTTTTATATAGCGACAAGATTTTTGTTTAGGATTGATGCTTACTCAAATACCTAAAAAGTAATTTCAGGAATTTTCGAAATTCGCCACCTAAGGACGTGAAAAGGGGTGAAAAGTGGTGAAAAGCGTTTTCAATTAATCGTCGATATATCTTGAACCCAGCGGGCTAATGTGTTTTTTACGTCCACGAGATACCAATAAAGTATTCTAAATCGTGATTCAAGAATTTTTCGAAATTTACTCTCTTAAGTGGTGAAAAGACCTTGAACGTGTTTTAGATAAATCCTCGATATCTATCGAACCCATCGAGATATACAATTAATTTTTCCTTCAGGATGATGATTACAGAAATTACCGCAAAACAGTTTTCAGATTTTTCGAAATTCGATTTCTCAATACTGTGCAGGGGTGATACGTGTTTTTTTTAGTGAATGATCGATTTTGATTCGACTGAACGGGCTAGCGATGTGATTTACACTTCAGTTGGATACTTATACAAATGTATAAGATGTAAATTTAAAATATTTCGAAATTCGACACCCAAAAGGGTGAAAAAGCACAAAATTTGTTTTCCATCAACCCACGATATCTAACTAACCAGTAGCGATATCGAATTGTTGTTCGCGTCAGAGTGATGCTTACGTAAATATAAAAAAAAATATGTATGTAATTTTTTCTTTATAAGAAACGTGATTATTAAGAATAAAACTTAGTTGGTCAATAATCAAGGCAGACGATCCGAAAAGCAGGAACGAGCAGCAAGAAACAACTTACACAGGAGTTTCACTACAGTAACCTCTATGAGCCCAGGACACAAATATATATATATATATATATATATATATATATATATATATATATATATATATATATATTTTTTTTTTTTTTTCAGTAAATTTTATTTTCATGAATTATTTCGACGTTACGTGACGCAGTTGTTTGTCTCTCAGGTCTAAATTCCGGGAGGTCTGGGCTCGAATTCCGTTAAAAGCTGCGTGCGAACGTTCAATTCTGACACACAAAAACTACAAGGCAGATAGAATTAGTGCAATTTACGTGTAGTCTTTAAAAGGGGTAAAATTGCAGTTCGCTTTCCACTTAGGTTCCTCTACAACATCAGCTGACATATCGTCGGTATACTGCCAAAAGTGATTAAGTCATAAATGCTATTTCGTTTAAAAACAGTAATAAATTTTAGATATTAACAAAAATGTGGTATGTTACTATACTGTGACACAACAGTACGAAACGACGAATAGACTTTAAACTTGGGCAATTGTTCGTGAGCAACATATACATATTCCTAGCATTTTTATAATTTTATCTCATTTTGACTTTGTCACTTTTGGCAGTAAACTGACGATGTATCATCTCCCTAATCTCAGGTTTGGGGCACCAAATACGTTTCCGCGAAACCTTTACCCTCCGAAACTTTGTAATGTCAATAAAGTTAAAGTGAATATTTTGAAAATATATAATTGAGGGCACCGTCATCAATGATTGTGCACAGGGTAAAATGATGTTTCTCATTCGATTAACCTCTTACGTTAGGTGTCTGTAACTACCCCACAACGTCAAATTGGCAGGGCTATAAATAAGGCCTAGGATGAAGTCGCTGTTAGTGGCAGGGTCAAACTTAAGACTGTTTTTCGCGAGGGCAGCTATAGCTACTTATCCTGCTGCAGAATTAGTTCAACTAGCCGCTTGGACATTCTAATACTACTTGATGACTGAAGTATCATTTGTTTTATGTACAAAGAGATTATTCTGTTAAAGTAAATATTATCAGTTACGAATAATACTCGCGAGCAAATCCGCGGGGGACTGCTAGTTTCTCTATAAAATAGCCTCCCGACTGCGGCTATTTGCCCGCGTGAATTTATGTAACGTAAACAGTAACTCTGGATAAAATATGCGATGAAGGCATTTAACAGCTATCGTACTCAATAACAGTAATTTGTCTTAATTCAGTGTAAAGAGCGCGCGCAATATGCTCGTATGTCATAGTAATTCCCATCGCAAAGTCTTGCACGGGGTACGAACCCGTAACCCCTCTGCTCCCACACCTTAAACTTTATACAATACCCGAGTGAATGCTTAAAGGCAGGCCGTGATAATTCTTTTGTATGTACAGGCTACAGTCCAAAGAGGTTTTATTTATGAGTAGTTTGGCAAAAAGAAACAACTGCTTTATTATTTCTCCATGATCATTCTCTTTTTTCGGGAGACTAACATTCTACTGCTTTACACATCCTTAATTTTCGAATTTCATAAAATTCTGAATTTGATTTGTAGAAATTTACATAAGCTTTATTCTTATCAAAAATCATCTCGATATCTTAACGGGTTTAAGCGGTACAGATGATTATTTGAAAACAAATTTAATTTTTTTTAACAGCTTTCAAGGACGACTTTCGAAAAAATACGAAAATAACTTTTTTGATATTTACGTAAGATTTATTTTAAAGCAAAAACCATTTCAATATTTCCACTGGTTTAGGAGATTACTGGGATTAATTAAAAACACGTTATAATTTTTAAGTTGTTTCAAGGACGAATTTCTAAAATTTCAAAAAACACTTTTAGAAATTTACCTAAGCATCATTTTGAAGAAAAAAATCACCTCACTGTCTGAAATGGTGTATGAGAAATCACGGGTTAATGAAAAACACATTTTACTGCTTTTCGCCCCTTAATCGAATAAATCGCAAAAATTCATTTGTTAAGTTAAAAAAAATTTGTAATAGCTTTCCTAGTTAATGAAACATCAGGGATTCTTTGGAAACACACTTCACCCCTTTTCACCCCCTTAATTATCGCATTATGAAAAATCCCTTCTTAGTGGGTGCCTTCGGAGCAAGGTGAAACTTCCCTAAAAATTTCATAGCTCTAGGTCCAGCGGTTTGGTCTCTGCGTCGATGAGTGAGTGAGTGTGTCAGGACACTTCATTTTATATAATAAGATAATACTTTATACAGAAGTCCTGTACAAACGTATTTTTGCTAGCGGAAATACAGTAGGTACTCTTAAACAACCAAGCTTGCATCGAGATATTGATAATATTCGCTTTATAAGACCTGGTACTGATCAAAGCAAGTTTACAGATAGTTGGCGTGCCTAACGATACATGTGATAAACTTGGAGAGACTCGCACAAGAACATGTGTGGATAAGTCTAACGGTTTTTGAAGTGAAGGAGTGGGAGAGTTATTGCTAGAGCTTACATAAGCTATAGTACCTTGTCATTTGACGGAAATAAATATGAAAATTAGCATAGCCAGAGACTGATATGATGTATAAAATTATCTCGTAAAATAAAATCAAGTTTTGATGTTGGTTTACTCAAGCCGGCTTGAGGATTTTTTTTTAACACGTTTAACCTTCCGGAATCTCAAACCATTGAGGCCGAGTTATTAGTTAACTGAATTGTTTGGAAACTGAGTATATTAAGTAAACAAAAACAACGCGTTTAAAAGCGTAATATTTAAACGAACTTTGATAAGTACAAAATACTCTAGAGCGTTTTAGCTGAACCGTACTGAACAACCAGATGGGACACAGACAAGTATTTCTTTCATTTAGTATTGTGTGGTCGGGCGAGCTTACAGCCAACCCTGCAGTTGTGCGGATATCGTGCGGCGCTGTTTTGTAACAGCACGAGCAAACAATGACCTGTTGTTCCAAACGTGACGTCACAGTCACAGAGCTGTGTGCAGGAAGGCTGGAGGCAACAGTATCCTCATTATATCAGGGATCATCCTCATTATAACGGGCTGAGCCACCTGATTGCCGACTCGGCCCACATAAATCCTAAGTCGTCACCGATTCCAGCTCTTGTCCCAACCACGCCCAAGGAGAGCATACTGAACGCAGTACCTTCTGGCGACGTATCGCGCTGTTCCGGGTGTTTCAGAACTTTCCATGAAAGCACTAGCGTGCAACCTAGTTCCATAATCAGCAGCGAGAGCGCTGCCTGAATATCAAAGCTGTACAACACTACAATAAGAAAAATTGTTTCACTGCACTGAGTAGTGTCAAATAATGATGAACTTATTTAGCAAAATATTTTGTTACTGAAACAAAAAGCTAAACGCTTCATTTCTGAATTTCCTGACCTAACTAAATGTGTAGATGATTTTTAGCAATAAAATTGTTGGATGCTGCAAATAGTATACTTTACTTGCAAATACACGACAGACGTACGTTTTGTTGGTACAACCAAACCTTAATGTTTGTGCTGGGAGTGGTTTGTAATTACATCTTGAGAGTGGTTTTCCTATTTCTGAGGTAAATTGCATTGTATAAATATTTGTAGGTGTGTTTAATGACGATCCATGCAGGTACAAACAATCCTGATAAAACTATCTCTACAGAAAACTAAAAATGAAGAAATCAACATAAAAAATAATACGTCTGCGTGAATGTCGTGCATTCGGCAACGCATTATCAGTGTCCTGTAAGACGCGCTAGGCACTAACGCTCAGTCCGGCTGTGAGTGAACGATTTTCATTCATACAGACCATACTAATACTTCTTATTTCAGAATGAAATTCTATGCTTGGTTGTTTCTATACATTTATATATAGTATCTCAGGATTAATACAAAGCCCTGGAATTCATAATTACCCTATCTGCGTAAATATTGACATATTCTTTTGCACGAGAGGTGTGATTTCCGTTACCAACTGCAGCTGCCGCAATATAGGTTGGAATTGCTTACTTAATTTTACGTATAAGGGTTTTTGCGAAATTACATTTCAGTTTTCAAAGGGAAACATTCCTTAGAAGTGGAGGAAGGAAAAAACATCACATGCACATAGGTCCGATATCATGTTCTTTTTGCATTACATCTTTCAACATGTGGCGTACAGTGCATTGCGCGCGGAATGGTTCACGTTATATTTCAACTACAATACAGCTGCAACATATTTTGCTAACAGATAATGGCGAAAGGTTGGAAAATTCCTCACTTAAGGGTATTTGTGGATTGAAAACCGAAAAATGGTTAAACTGCAGATGATGCCTTGTAGTGTGGCCACTGTGGTTACGTGCATGAAGTCACGTGTCCTGACAACAATATTGGCAGTTGCAACTGCATTTATGGTGAGTGTGTGAGGACTTGAGAAGTTCACCCAACACTTTCAGAACGCCAGCTCGTGAGCACATGTTTTATAACATATAATTAATGAGTAACCTAATGAAAATAAAAGCTTTGCTTAATGACTTGAAGTATTTATATTACTAATTTGACCAATCAGTAGTAGCCTAGAGTGAAACAATGTTTTTTTAATAAAATAAAAAACATTTGTAATGTGACATAAAACACGTGCTCATGAACAGGCGTCCTGAACGTTTGCGTAAACTTCTAAAGTCTTAATAAACATATGATTAATGCAGTTGCAACTACCAGTTTTGCTGCCAGTACAAAATGAAATGTATTGCGCAAATTCAGAATGATAGCTTTATCGAAGCTTATAAGCAAAAATGAAAAATACCTATCCTATAAAATAGTTTTTACCAACTGTTTGAACAAAATAATTTTCACATGTGTTATTTCTGTGGCACAATCTCTGACGCCTGAATTTCCTACATTTGCTTGCGATGCAACTAGGGAAGAACTGTTATCTAGAATAGCTCTAATTTAGTTTTTATATATTGGCTTCTAGAAAGCTATATATTTCGATTGAAATTTTAAGCTAATAGCTATCGCTTTGATTTAATCAAAATCACATAACATTCAGTAAAAGGAGATGAAAAGCCACAGAATCATAAACTATAAAGCTAGATTTCACAGAGTCATAAACTATAACGTTGGATTCATAACCAACACTTAGCGTATATGCTTGTTACTGAGTGTGAATGCAAGCATTCACATCATCACGAAGCTTGCGTACGTATACGTTACTGAGTTTATCAACTTTCTACTCTTTGCATACGTACGCTAAGTCGTGGTTGAATTCATTTTAAAAGTAGCCGTAAAAATTTCATATTAAGAATGTTTTTTTCGATACTTCCTCGTTTTGTAGTAAATTATATAATATTATGTACACTGTATATATACATGGTTCCGAAACCGTTAAGGTGTCGTAATTTGCAACCGATATTTTGCACTAACAAAAACTAGTTTTGTGCATATTTAAATTACGTAATGTTATGAATCTAGTCCCAAAAAAACCTTACGTGTTTTGAATCCGGGTTAATGTACCTGTATTGTAAGCAAACATTTTCAATATCTCCCCTGACTACTCAGTTATGGCACAAAAACGAGAATTTCTTAACGAAAATGTTCAGTGCGAAAGCCGCGCATATTATTGAGGTCCTGGCCTTCCTTCCGAGTTAACCAACTACGAAGATGCATGTACCAAGATAAGTACTCACTCTTTCGGGCCAGTTTCACTTTATAGAGCATTGTAACAACGCTGGCATTCAGCTCGAAAGTACCTAAAAGGTACCGCCCTCCATTGTTGTCCGGCATATCAACGCCCAAACATTCTTGGCGATTTCAGTCCCTAATTTGTACGTGCCGAAGAGGGAAGGGGTGCGATAATCTCAGACGATGACTGTTGAAACAATGCGAGACATGTGCACGCACTCGAAGTTGTTGTATTGGCCAATCTAAGCACGGACATAAAAATAAGCAGTATGAGTGTTGGTGCTCATCACCCCTTCACCTTCCCCATCCTCTTTTTTCTTCCTCACTAAAACATTCAAAAGAAAACAAAGGAATTAAAACCATTAGTTTTTTTTTCCCTTTACAGTGGTCTAGACTTGTATGATTATGTTATAAAATGCTTTAATCTGTGAAGTTCAGTCAGTAAAGCCTAGTATACACCAACAATAACATTGCTAATGACATGTGTTTTCAACAAAGTTATTAACAATGTTGTAAAAATGCTTGAAAATTGTTGACGTCATGTTGTCAACATTGTTACCAACATTATGTTATTAACTTTGTTAATATTTATAAAAAAAAAATAAAAATATTTGTTACTAACGTTTTGTTGAAAACATTTGCTAGCAACAAAAGTTATGAATTTTAGAAACATGTTAATAACTTTGTCACTAACACTGTTGAAAACATTATTTCCCGACCTATTCTAAGGCGGTCTAGATCAAAGGTTGTTTGTAACAAATGTTCTAGCAATGTTATCAACAATGTTGTAGGCATTTTCGTCATCAACATTGTAATTAACTTCCGTTTATCATTCTTACTACTTTGTTAGTAACATTGGTGTTTTAGTAATGTTAATAAGACATATGCTATCAACATTGCTATAAATTAGTGTACTGTGGCATAGAATTTGTTGATGACATTTTGTTATTAACATTGTTGCTGTTATTCTTTCGGTGTAAACTGGGCTTAAGACGCATGAACTAGGATTACTGTGTCCATGCTGAAGTTCTTGCTTACATGAGTCAAATGTATCTGATGGAAATGGTTTCCTTAAAAAATTCTTCTCCGACTTCTTTCTCTATTGTTTTTTTATGAACTGCTAATTTTGGTGTTAGTCTGTGTAATTGAGGCTGGTTTAGTACTTCGTAGATAAATTCACGTTTTTGTAATACATTTAAATGTTTTACTAAGCATTTAAATACGTAAGAATATTTGTTTAAGATGTTTTGTTTGGTCTAGCTAGCATTAAACATAATCAGGTTCCTCTTTGCCTTCCTCACAGTTTGTAAAAAATCATACAAAAGTTGGCGTTGGTAAGTACAATTCATAACGAACTTGATACGTCGCTGAAACATAATTGCAGGGAACCGTCGGCAAAGGAATCAGTGTTCGTAGCTAGCATAAGCTAGATTCAAAAACGGTTAAGTTCGTGTCACTGCTGCATTTAGCCCTTGATTTATTTGCAGGGAAAGGAAAATATAGCAAGTTCAGAGACACGCATGTTGTAATTCACTGGTCTGTGCATACAAAATCCCCTATCATTTGTTCATTAGCTGATGCTCACCGGAACAACCAGGAGCTAAACTTGAGGGGGGGAGGGCAGACTGCCCCGGGCGACGAGTTAGAGGGGTCGCTGGTGGTGCTAAAAATATTAAACTTGGAAATGAAATGTAAATTAGTGAAAAAAAGATACAATACTTACCAATATTTAGACTTATGATAGTTTTGTATTTTTATTAACCTTGAACACCATATAATGTTATAAATACAGTATTTATAATTGAATGGGTGAAATGAAAAAGGAAAAGATTCCATATTTTACCGAAAATGAACTGATAGAGCCAAGTTGTAATTTATATGTAGCTTCGTTGACTGAGATAAAGAAAGAACATACTCTAGGAATCCTAACAGCGCTATGGGACTTTTAATTTTGAAGTGATATGTAAGAGAAAATCATTCCCTTCTTAACCTCAGCGTTGTGACATGATTCTGTATGCGCCGCGAGAGTCGCTGCAGTAGTGTTTATTTTGTTTATGAAGTCTAGAGAGTTGTAAATGTACAACATGTGACATTGTAAATGTGTGGTTAGTATAGTGTAGGTAAGTATTATAATATAAAGTATTCTATTCTAGTTTTTAACAGCACTTGTGTTATGGAAACACACAGGTAAAATATTGTTTCATCGAGTTTTAGAATGCTCACGACTCAGTGAGATTAAAATGGAAAATATTCCTACAACTTTGATTGCTTATAACATTCTGTACAGAAAAGGTATTGTGTTTATCAGATAATATTCCATTTCTTTAAATCCTAACAAAGAAATTTCTAATCGTAAGATTTCCTGTTCAACCTAGTATTTTCCTGTTTTAGCGAAAGTTAGCATAAGTGGAATATTTTCCTTCTTCATCTCACCCATTCAATTAGAATGCACTTAAAACACTGCTAATGGTAGCTAATAAGTACAGGTTTTACGTATTTCTACTAAAATTTTATACCGTTATTCAAGCGAGCGCAAAACATCGTATATATACGTTTATTACTGTTGTGTTAATTGGACTCATGGGAAAAAGGGCTGAGAAAGGTGAGAAAGGGGGGGGGGAGCGAGTAAATCACTATTCTTGCCCCGGACGAAGGAAAGCGTATATCCGTCCCTGGGAACAGCAGACAGTGATTGAACAGACGGGCCTTGACTACGCATGGGACAGTGAATTCCAACATGTAAGTAGTTGAACTCACCGAAATAGTTCTTTCCTTACTTACTGGACACCTACTGGACACTCGGTCATCGCAACTATTCAGTCAATGAGCAGCAGCAATGAGCAGATGCAGCAAGCTTGATTTCTACGGCCATGAACTTTTCGCGAAAAGAATTTTGCCCCAGTCTGTTTCGTTACCTTACGTTCACATCAACAGTTCCTCTTCACGGCTACTGGCAGCATGTCTGTGTGAAGTGACGTATCTCATTTAACTGCACCAATCATAACAAGGTTACCACGACACCTCACACCTGTAATTTGTAGGTAGAACCTCACGAGAAGCGACAGTTAAAACATTCAATCGCTGACAATGAAGCAGAACTGCAGGCGTGCACGTAAAGGCCTGAAACAAAGGCAAAATTCTTTTCGCGAAAAGTTCATGGCCCTGTTGAATACTAGTGACGGAAAAAATTAGCAGGTTCACAGACCTGTTGGTTAGCCTCCAAGAATATCAGTGTATTCAAGAAAACAACAGCTGTTCATTGTCTGCTCGCTGACATATTGAAATTGGCCGGCATATAACTAACATTGTTATTATTGGCTCAGCGAATTCAAGCAGGTGTTAAATAAGTCAAGGGCCAAATGTTGAAGTGGCACGAACTTAACACTTACTGGAATCCTAGATTGTGCCTGAAAGAAAACGCGAATTTTTCAGGTCCCTATTGATTGCAGATATTCATGGAGGCTAATCTGTGGGCGGGGCCGAGGTTGGCGTAGTGGCTAGGGCACCCGCCTCCCATCAAGGTAACTCGGGTTCGATTCTCGGTGAGCCGGACCCCGGTTTATTGCACGTGGGTTACGTGGCGGACGCTACCGCTTCAGTCGACGTAACTTCTCGGGGTTCACACCACCTCACCCACCCTATCCACCATTGGTCAGACCACTCGCCTCCCACCAAGACGACCCGGGTTCGATCACCGGCGGGGTCGGGGTCTGGATTCTTGCTTGTGGGAATAGTTCCGGACGATGTCGCTGGTCAGCAGGTTTCCTCGGAGTCCTTCTGTTTCCATCGACCTTCTTAAGAGCCCGTGTCAGTTATTATGATGAATTTTTCTTAATTCCTTCCTGATTAAAGATTTGGCAAAATTTAACTGAAAATAGTTCAATACGGACGTAGCTAATTAATTTAATTTTCATTACGTACATTGTATTCGCAAAATAAAAGCGTAACTATGAAATAATTAAGCTAATTTATATCGTAAGATATAAAATTCTCTCTCGCCTAATAATAAACACTAATACTCCCAGTACTGATTTCATCCAATAATACGCACAAGTAGGAAAATATAATGTTTCTATAAAGAAGCATTCTCGGTTGTTCGTAACATCCTTCAGTTATTAAGCGAAAATGAATATTATTAACAAAATAGGTGACGTAACCTCTTAAGCCAGCGCCCCTCGTTGCAGGGTCCCATCTCATGTCGTCCGCCGGGACAAACAGATGCCGACGAGCGCCCAGTCGCAAATATGCAGTCTGGGGTACAATATAATACACTTATTTGCACTGCCTCACTTTATGCTATCCTTTGCGGCAGGCAAACATTATCATTAAATCTATATTAGATTTTTTTTTCTTACGAGTCACAGAACTCGCAAATATTTTATTCTTCGCTGTGCGGTAATCAATAAATCAGTCTCCCTCTGTTCACGTACAAGTTTTACAGACATGAAAGCCCTCACTCAACATCTGTAGTTTGCCAAATATATACTGGCTTTCAAGACGAGCTAAGCTGCGATTCGTCTATATACATACACCACGTAATAATATCAAGTACACTGATCTCAGAAGTCTCATCGACCATCGACCTATTGGCCTGCACCATGGCCAATGTAAATACTGTACAGCATTCATTACTGGCTTGTACTCGACCAATGGAATGGCGTGGTTATTCTGACTCATCGAAGCACAACCATCTATTAGGGCCTTGAATACTAGAATATCTTTCAGGCTTCTCGTAGTAATTTAGGGATTTTTTTTTCTTTTTAAATATGACCTGCATGTTTTTTATTTTTTATTTATTTTATATACAGTAGAACATTATGTTTTGTAGATAAGTTTAAGATGATAAGTAAGTCACTCACCTCCGAGGTACACCACAGTAACAACAGGTTACGGGACCCTCTCGTAGTCGAGATGCCCCTTCCCCATTTTATTTGAGTTTCATTGAGTAGTTTGGGGCCTTTGTGCTAACCCCTCATCTGTACCTTCGAGTTATCTTTGATAAGTAGGTTTAATATTCCTAAAAGCACGTGGTGGAGGCCCTGTTGTTTTGGTAAGATACTTTTGAGGTAGTTTTTGTTGCTCGGCTTTTGACGTGACAATTAAGTACACAATCACTTGAAATATTTTACGACAGTTATTTTTGTCGCATAATTATTTGTCGAAAAATTATCTAAGCATAATCCCTCTCAGTTTAAAATTTAAATATCGATTCCCGTCTACATAACTGCGTACTAATTATAACTAAAGAGGGCAACCCGTTCCAGAAACAGGAGGGTGGGATTTGGGGAGTCAGAATCCCTCTCCCCCATTTCTAAGCCATATTTGAACACAGATGGGAATTTTTACGTTACACAGAATTTTACCATTACCTCAGTAAGAATGTTCTTGAATAAATAAACCCCGAAAATCACCATATGCGTGCGACTATCACTATGTATCCCCAATCCACTCCGTCCCCTTTGGGACCTCTAGTTACAACTCACGTTTTAAGGGGCCTCCCTTCCTGCGCTTGAAACGCGTTGCAGCTAGTTACAAATATTATTTTTATTTTTTACGAAATTACTTAACGCTAAATATATTTGCATATCTACGAAAGGAACACACGCGTCAAACTATGTCGCTATAGTTTTAGATATCAGGCGCGTTACTTAGAAACATCATTTCCAGGCTCCTAAAAATGGCCAAAAAAATTATTTTCCAGACTGCCGTATATGGAAAAATTAACAACCGGATTCGAAAAACACATCTACAGAAACAAGCGTTAGACTTTGAAATATGCTGCCCACAAGTAAGATATTTTCGTCACCTCTAACAGTCCCACAGGTAAAAGGATAATAGAAAAGCCCTGTACTCCATCTGAGTAGCTTGCGAGGAGAGGCGATAATGTATTACATACGCCGGTTAGTGGCACTCTTACCGCTCCTGCCTCATACACACAAACGCAGCCTATCTATGGAGGCCTCTTAAGGGCGCATCCTGCAGCAATTTCCATCACAATTTTTTATTTTTTATTTGTACCAGATATTTTTTTCTTATTTTAGACACAAAATGTGACTAAATTTGGCTCTTATGACATTTTTTTATCTCTCATAGTTTTCGCGTAATGGCTTGTTAAAGTCATATTTTGCATGTTTCCATTGTTAACGACTACACTAAAACCAACTGATATACCAAACTCAAAAAAATCACAGTGGATAAAACCATTGCAGGCTACAATGTCATGCTCATAAAAATATAGAATAAAATTATTTGTATTAAAAAAAATGCTGAAACTGAAAATAAAAATTTAAAAAATTCTGGTGAAAGGTGTGTTTGTGTGTGTGTGGGCGAAAATCGATGAGTGGCTACGAACGACACTGGCCGGCACACTTTCTGCGATATCCCCTCTACGGCCAAACTCGTAAATGCGCGCGCAGTGTTCCTGCCGTAACGTTTTTACTGTGGGACTTTAAGCGGTGACCTATCATTTTATTTAACCCGTTACTGAAGCAAAGTTCAATGTAGTTGTAAATCTCAATTTCGAACTAATCCAATTCATATACCTTGAGGAACAATCCTCTGGAAAAAAAAAAAAAAAAAAGCTGATTTTAGCCAAGTTGGAGGACTTTAAAATATTGCTTCTAATGTGCCTCGTTTCTTAAGCTGTTTACGATACAGTGGGTACTACTTGGATTTTACTTTGTCAATTTTCAATCATCTTTATTATTTTTGACCTGAAAATTTCTCTGGGACAAAGAAGACAGTGTTAACATTTCAGCAATCTCAACACTTGGCCTAAATAATATACAATGTTTGGATATTGAAAGTGTTGTGGATTGCTCAATTTAAAGTGAACAAATTATAGTAATTTTCACAAGTAGTCTGAACAGTGTTTTCTTCTCGTAGATAAGCATTGTGGACGCACGTTTACTGGTCTCTGAGGGGAAAAAAAGTAGCTTCGAACACGCTGCACGCAGATCGAGTACTCTAGCTCTCCCAACTGAAATGGTTGGCCTTGGCATTCTCCAGACACTTTCCCCCTGTCGTCTCGCTACTGCCTGTCCAGTGTCCGCCCCCACACGGTGCACGGGTTCGATTCTCGCCACCGTCCTTGCTCTCCCCCTCCCTTCCTCAGTTCCTTTCCCTAGCCACCAAGAAGCGGCAGGACTGGAAACTGGGTCATCTAAATCGGGAGCCGCATGCAGAAAAGAAGTTGACCGTTCGTTCAAGTTTCTTGATAAGGCTCGGGGGAAGGGGGAAGGTCGTCTCGTTGACACAACGACCATCTCCCACCCCTCCAAAGAAAATTTCGTACACCCTCTCCTCTCCTTCGCCGAGCGAGATGGCTCAATTATGAAACCCTGGACTCTTACTGATTCGATTACCGGTGCGGTCATACTAATTTTTTTTTCTCAGTCATTCCATGCGAATGTTTGGATGGTTCTTTAATGCAATGTTCAATACCGGCCTTGGCCGTTTCCCGTTATTTCCCTGATTATTATAGTCTGTTTACGGTAGAATAAGTACTTTTGAAGCCCTGGTTATCTCTTCCTCCCTTGCCAAGATTTGTATCATTCCGCCTCATGTTGACATCCGTATAATAATGAAAGTGTTAAAACTGTGTATAGATTACACCAACTGCTTGGATCAGTACAGCCTACCTCCGTAGCGTAGTCGGATACGCACCGACTTGCTGTACGAAAGGTACTGGGTTCGATTCCCAGATACGACTCGTATATTTGTGCTTATCTTAAATGGTCACACACAACCGTCTCACTATAGGCGGTTCAGGATAAAGTGAGCACTAAGAAAAGCCCTGCTAAATTTATATTTTCAGCTAATTAGTATCTTTCCGCGCGTGACAGCTAGAGACGGGAAATGTCTAACCTCCCTGGACACATCACTTGATGTTTGCGCATGTAAGATAATTTGTAAAGTCGATAGAAACCTATATGGTTTGATTTAAAAAAGTTTATTACCTATATAAAACACAAATGTGTCTAATTCAGTTGATTTTATTTCGATATTGTTGCAATTAAATAGGAAAATACGTGGAACTACATTAGACAATTCACTGTCAACCGTGCAACGAACAAAGTAACAATTGTTAATGTTAAATTATATGTAGTAACGGCTAGTGATTTTTTTTTTCCAAATGTTAAATCTTTAGTGCTCACCTTATCCTGAACAATCTATACAAATGTCTCAAACAAGCTACTCAGGGTTTCATGAACTGTCTTTGAAAATTGGGAGTGGGTTGGCAATGCGTACCACCACAGTTACATCCTCGTCTAGGCGGGCCTCAGATGTTCCCCTGAGGTTCAAACCAGCCTCCGGGTTGAAAACATATCGTCTCGTCATCAAACAGATTACACCAAAAAATAAGTTACCGTCTGCGGTCACAATTAATTAAGTTCATTATTATTATTGGATAGTTCTCACTTTACCACGAACAACCTAGACCTACCGACACTTTGTTTCAGAGTGGCAGGAAAGCTCTGAAGTGATCTTAAATAAAATGTCTGACATAATGTGTGTATTTAACCAAAGTTTTAAGTAGTCTACTGTCGTATTAAGTACGTCTGCGACTAAGCAAAGCAAGCGTCTCAGCTTGAACAGCAGAGGAACAGAATCGCCATCGGCGACTTTTACGAAGTCAAGTGGAGACATTCTGGTCAGCCTGCAGCTGCAGCTTTTTCTGGCACGTGAACGATAACGGTGTTGTCGCATCCCACGTACATTTTTTTTTTTTAACTGAAACTACTAAACGCCTTCTTAATGTGCCAGACCAGCGGTTCCCAAACTGTGTTCCGCGGAACCTAAGGGTTCCGTCAAAACTTCGTAGGGGTTCCGCAAAAAGATCAGCACTTTATTTTTAAAACTATGTGAAAGAACAGCGCCAACCCGGCACCGACACGACAACGACATTTGAGCCGTCTTGGTGCCTCTACTTTCCTAACACCGCTTTATCGCAGAGAGTCGAGCTATCTATACTCGCTTTCGGTCCAGTTAGTTCAATTTACAGGAAACAGATAGTATTGCGAGTACACTCCTAAGTTCCCTTCAGTACTTGTTGACAACGATTGCAAATAAATAGTGTTTGGGGTTCAAGACATTTAGTTCAGTGCCTTATGACCTTGATTAATACAGTCTTCGGAACAGCCATTTAATGCTGTGAATGTTACAATCAGGTAAATATCGTGGTAATAAAACATAGGCTTAGGTTAAACAGTGTTTCAATTGTTACGGTTTCTGTTTTATGTGCTCTTTATTATTTTTTTATTTGAGTGGATTCTATTTGAACAAGTTAAAATGTATATGCTCAATCATTATGTATCTCATATTGAAAAAATTAGGAAATTTTAATATAACAGTTTTGGTAATTTTTCATTACATAAAATTAGGCTTCGAAGCTAGTAAACGCAAAATGCAAATGAATAAAATTTAAGTGCAACCGGTTTTGTATACAAGACGTTAACAATGCGCTGTCCACAGTCGCATGCCGAAGCAGCCAGCTGCAATAGTATTTTTTTTTTTTTTAATTTACATTGCGCAGTCAGATATTTTGTTTGCATACAAAATAATAATAATTTGTGTAGACATAACATAAAAAACGGCATTCGGCAGTAGTTTTTGATAGTTTTAAGTACAAAGATTTGTGGAGTATTATTAACAAATTTGGTTAATATTTCATATTCTTGTATTTTTGTTTTATAATTTTTTGATTTTTTTTTTAATTGATTGCCTTCCGATGTAACACGTGCTGCAAGTAACAGTGTATTGTTAGCAGTCTTGAATTTAAATAGAAAAATTAACATTGTGTACATCAGGTTTTTATAAGTTTACTTTTTAATACTTAACGTTTTAAACTGTACAAATCCCTCTTTAGTAACCGCAGATTGGTTTCTTTTTAAAGACTCTTTGAAAAAAAACGTGTTTTGTTTGATCTAAACGTAGCACGTGAATGGCTCAATGATTTTTACGCCATGTGATCGCGAACACTGCATTTGATTGCGGTCGATATTTTACAGCAGGCTATGTTCAAGCTTCTGGGGCAAGGGAGGGGGCACTTTCCAACCCCTTTTTGGAACCTGATTAGCTATGCAAAAAGGTCACCAATTTTGTCGGCCGTTACAAATAGGGATTAGTACAATGATTGCTAAACTGATTTTTTTCCTCAATATTTACCCACCCTCTCCTCCCAATTGGAATAAATCCTGGTGACACCGATGTAATTATGTTTAAGTAAAGTATCTGATCAATTGTGGACTGCAGACTTCCGGCATTCAACTGCGTATTGTAAATCAGGCCTTATTTAGCCATATGTTGCTAAAATAGTGTAAATTGGAACACAGTTTTTTTTAATGTTTCTTGGACATTTTAAACCACGAGTTCAGAGTTACAGTTAACATTTCTTTAATATCTAATAAAATATTATTTACTTTCATAAACTGAAATTTAATTTTTGCAGGTATAAATTACCATAATTTACACTCAGCAGTTACAAATTAGTTCATATTTCAAAGTTATTAAGTTTGTTAATTTTGTCAATAATGATAAGTCAGTAACTGGGTTGCCTAATTAAAGGCAGTGTTCTCCCAGTTTCTGCCATCCTAAATGTTTCTCCGACATGCAATTTTATATGCTGTGTTAGTTTTAGTATACATTTTTATTATTCCAATCACAATCTACTTGGATTTATTCACACTTTATAAAACGAAGACGTACCAATTGCAAAGAAAAAAATTCTAAATTATACTAAAATATATTTAAAAAATTGTAACCAAATAGTACTTTGCTCTTAGGTCTTGAGCGTGAAAATGTATTAATAATTTTAACATCGCACAAAATAGTGTTATTACTGTTTACGTGTTTCTGTTGCGATTTATTTTGTTAACATGGTTTTCCGCAACGACATGTAGTCGAAATTTGAATGTCACACTTAAAGGTACTCGTAATGAAAAAATATTTTTTCCTGATATTTGCTTCAAACCTCCCGAACATTACACAGTTAATGAATTGCTATTTCCAGAGCATAATTTACTTTTTCACGTTTCATATTTTACATACTAATGCAGGTTAAAATAAAGGTTTTTATTGAGATCTTTGAATGTGTTTTGCAATGGCAGTTTACAATAAGTTTGTAATGGCTTGTGGCGTATGTCCACAACATTACAAACTTAAAGGTTTTATTCGTATGAATAGCGGAACCTGTGTTAACCACAACCAAAAATATACTAGAAATGTAAAATAACAGCATTTATTCAGGAAATATTTATCAACACGTTATTGAAAGTTTTTTATAATAAATCACACCGACCTAAGTTCCTAAAAATATGTAAATATTTTTTCATTGTTTTCATAAAAGTTTTCTGATCTAGCGATGTTCTTTACTGTCACTACTTGTACAAACGGGAGAGGCAACTTGAATGTACAGGCCCTACATGAACTATAAAGTATTTTACGAAATATTTATAGAGAAGACGATTTATTTAATGTCCAAAAGTTGTGCAGTGTTTATTACAAACAAAACTTTGACGTAGATTTATATAGTGAGAAACATTTTGAGGTATGTTACAATGAACATGTTGGTTTTGTTTATAACAATGAATAACAATTTACATTTTATTTTAGGTAGCTAAGCATGGACAATTGGCTCAAAACTGGTCGGATTAGGGGGGTTAAAAATTCTGCACCCATATTGTAAAGTTTTGATGACAAAGTTGGAGGCAGTTCAGATGAACCATCTATCAATGACAACACCTTGCCAACGGTGATGGAAGAACCCTCAAGATCCGATGCACAAGTAGTTAAAATCAAACACGAAGATTTGAAAGTTTCAAAGAAGCGGAAATATGATGACTCGTATTTTTCCTTCGGATTTATTCCTGTTGGAAGTGAAGATAGAGAACGCCCAGACGGACAATGCGTTGTTTGTAACAAAACCCTTCAAAACAGTTCCTTGGTACCCGCAAGAAAACTGAAAAGGCACCTGGATATACAAACCACCCACAGCTAAAAGAAAAGACCATCAGTTGTTTTCAAAAACAAAAGGAAGCCTATCACCCAGGTGTGGTTATATTACAAAAACATGCCAAGACCGACAACGAAAATGCAACAGAAGCATTATTTCTATTGAGTTACAGGATTGTTCGTGCTGGGAAACCACATACAAATGCAGAAGATCTTATCAAACCATGTGTGACAGATATCGTTGGTTGTGTGCTCGGAGAAGACGCAATGGACAAGGTTTCTGCAGTCCAACATTCCAATAACACAGTGTCAGATCGTATTCATAAAATCTCAGACCACATTGAAGATGAACTGATCAAGAGGCTGAAAAATTGTAACGCCTTTTCTTTGTAGCTTCACGAGAGCACAGAGTTGCTGGGCTAGAAGTAGTATTGATTGTAATTGTGAGGTACGTTTTTGAGAAATCTATTGAAGAGGATTTATTTCTGTGTACACCTTTGGACGCAAATGCAACTGAAGAGGACATATTTAAAGTTGTTGATTGTTACATGCTTAAACACGACCTCGACTGGAACAAGTGTTTTGATGTGTGTGGCGATGGGGCTGCAGCCATGGTCGGAAAAATAAAAGGAACAATATCAAGAATAAAAAAAGCCGCACCAAATTGTACCAGTAGCCATTGTGTCATGCAATGATATGCTCTTGTGGCCAGAAAAATCCCATCTGGTTTACAGAATGTTCTTGGCGAGGCTGTAAAAATGATCAACTATATCAAATCTCGCCCTCTGCAATCAAGACCCTTTAAAAAGGCATGTGAAGAAATGGGAAGCCAGCACCAATCACTACTCATTCACACCGAAGTCAGGTGGTTTTCAAGAGGCAGAGTGCTTGCTAGGCATTTTGAACTACATGATGCGCTTCATGTTTTCCTCATGAATGAAGACCTTCCAGCTCCTGGTAAACTCTCAGAACTTTTACGCAATGAGAAGTGGCTTATGTGTTGTGCATACCTTGCAGATATATTTGGAAAATTAAATGAAGTTTCTCTATCTTTGCAAGGCAAAGCCACGACTGTATTTACAGTGAGAGACAAAGTGTCATAATTAAAAATGAAAGTACACTTTTGGCTTGAATGTGCAACTAGTAAAACGTTTGAGTGTTTTCCTCTCTTAGTCCAGTTTATGAATGAGAACTATTTAGAAATAGAAGAAACTGTGCACAAAAATATTTGTGCTCATTTAATGGACTTAATGAAAGCCAATCAGAGTAGCTACTTTCCAGACGACGACAGCAAGAATATTGACTGGGTGCAAAACCCATTTGCGAAACGAATCAAGCCTGGCATGCTGTCTGTTCCAGAGTATGAAGAGTTAATTGAAATTCAGTGTACTTCTGCATTGAAAACAAAATTCGATTCTGTGCCACTTGATGAATTTTGGGTAGGACTAAAAGAAGAGCATCCGTCAGTGGCTGAAAAAGCCATACTTGTAGTGCTCACTTTTGTATCCACCTATCGATGTGAATCAGGCTTTTTAGCCTATGCTTACATCAAAAACAAATTTAGGAACAGGTTGGATGCTGCCCCAGATTTGCGTATTCAGCTGTCGGACATAAATCCCAATTTCAAAACGATTTTGAAAACTAAAATGAAACAGTTTCACTCATCACATTGAGTTGTGTATGTGCAATTTCATCTCATATCTTAATTAAAGTCTGTGGCCATTTTAAAAATGATTTTTGTTCGAATCCTATAACCTTACCTAACTAAAGCGTTTAGCATAGTATCAAAAAAGAAAACTATGTCTGTGTTAAAATAATATTAAAAAATAAAAGAAAGGGTAGTGGGTTCCGCGAAAAAAGAACGGCTTGTGAAGGGTTCCACGAGAGAAAAAGTTTGGGAACCGCTGTGCCAGACTATTAAAATAATGCATACATTAAACTATATTGGTTTCGCATTATCTTGAAAACACGAACCTGATTCGCAAAACAGAAATACAGACGTCTGATTCAGATCTACACCATAATTGTCACAATCGAAGATAAACCCCCATAGAACGAAAAAATATTATATAGCCATTGCCCGTCACAAGCTTTGCACATAATGACGACACTATTCTTGATACCCGTATCGTTGCCACACGACTTCTCATAAAAGTGAGGACTTGAGCGCTAGTAACGATGACAGGCGAGTAAGGAGCTACGGCGGAATTCAAAGGCGGGGGAAACGAGAGAACACGGGGGAAAAAACGGCCAACCGCAACGTCCGTCGCGTTTCCCACTTGCGAAAATCAGGAGAGACCTTACGGGTATTCGAACGTGGCTCGTCGTAGTGAGAAGCAGAAGTAGACCCTGAAAGGGCAACAAAAAAAAAAGGGGGGGGGAAGACACGAACTTCCTTCTCCCCAAACCCTTACACTGCTATGATTTCCCGTGAATGTTATAATATTTAAATTACGTATTATTATACATTTTAAAAATACTTAGTTTAATATTTTTATTAAGAGTTAGCGGACGCTAGTTTTATTTTTTACGCATGGAAACTGGGAAGGCGACAAGTTGAATATAACATGTCTGTCAAACACCTCTTCGCCTCTAGGAGCGAGTGCACAGTGTTTTTGTAGAATGTGTTTTTCAGTTGGACTTCAAACGAAGACTGTTATTTTCTTTGTGGAAAGTATGTGGCAAAGTCCAATACAGGTTTCTATGAATTTGTTTTACGATTATGGTTAGTATTTTCTCAGCTACAGCAAACGTGAATAGGTCATTTTTAGCGCTTTTGAGGAACTTAGAAATCATGTTATTATATAGCGGACGGTATCATAGTGACACTGCTTTAAGTGCGTCTTATTTTCCTAGATAAACGCATTGCAAGCATTTTTAACAGTTATACAAGAAAAAATGTTTTCCGTAACACGCTACAGCACGTCTCACGTGCCAGGTCCACTAACTCTTAATATCTGACATCAGTGTGCAATGCTCCCTCCAGTGACATAAATCGCAAATACAGACATGCGTATACAAAATGGGAACGTAATCCTATCCAAACTGAAAGTCTACTGGATCCGCCCCCGACTTCAGTACGGACTTTGAATACTGTATATATATTCAAAGGTACGGATGAGTCTAGCGTACGAGTTGCACGACGAAATTTACTTGTGGTCTGATGCTGTGCGTCATTGGTGAGGTGTTCCTTTAACGAGTTCAGAAAGAGGATGGAAGATGCAGCAACAGTTGGGTGACTGGAAAACCCACAATGTCACACGCTGACGCGACTGCCTAACATATCGCAATAATCGCTTCACAATGGCAGCCGTGAAGTTTAAATGGTGAGTAAATGTTATACATTTTAAAGGATCAATTTTTAAGTTAATTTGCTCAATCAAGTGTTATTCTTCGTAAAATTTCTGGAAGAATTTAGCCACATGGGAAACTGTGAACAATTTTTAAATTACTTAACATCTAAAATGAGGTTTGTAAAAAAACCTCCCAGTGTTATGAGTTTGTAAATTTTTTAGCAATATTCCTTGGCAAGTTTTACGTACAATGATTTATGTTTTAAAGCATTATTTGTCTCTAAAATTGATACGTTAACAAGTAATTAATTATAACATTCATTCCACATTTAAATCGTTTAAACTCCGTGGTCCCAGTCTATAGGAAGGCAGTAATTTTAACAGGCACTGACGGTCATCAAATGTATTTTATTGCGATCTCAATTTTTACTTAAACTTTTAAGAAGCACCTTCCTCTTTCTCATCTCGATATATGTTTTAACAAGTGGGGGGAAATGAAAGAAATAAATGAAGGGAAAAATTTAGTGGAGCCTTGAAAAGTGTTCCCGTGAACTTGTTCGTGTTCTCTTTTCATGCGAACAAAAAAAATATTTCTTCAAAACTTCTCGCATTCTACAAACCTTATTTTGTGCTCAATTCAAAATAGCCAAGAACTATGTTTGTAGACTGCTGCATATGAAAATATTTTGGTTGATTATTTGCGGAAAGGCCTTATCAGCGATATTTTCCATCAGCAGCACAGTGATGAGGTCCCTACTTAGAAATAACATAACTTGGCGTAATACGACGAAAAGCCTGCACCCGCGTAGTTAATTTTAGTACTTTAGCTGCAGTGGCGGTAAGTATATGGCTCACGTCTCCCTCTTCACCCTCTTGCTTCATTGTGTGAGAAAATATCCAGGTAAACTGTCTCCGAAGAGTTTGTGAGCACTAGCTTTTTTTGTTTTTTTATTTAATTAATTATTTTATTTTTTTGGTACGGAAACAGGGATGGCGACATGTTATGTTTGACACACGGAAACTGGGAAGACGATTAGTCGAATATAACATGGCCATTTAATGTTTCTGTTCCGGATAATCTGAGTCATTGGTTCCGTCTGATACTCTAATGACCTCGCTGTCGAAGACTTTGGCGTCGACTACTTGCGCGTTTGATGCCAAGAGCTATAAGGGCTAACTTGAAGCGCGCATCAAATGCTGCATCGCAACGACGAGTCAAGCTCTGAACTAGCGTGCAAGATTCCCGCCGATCTATTGCAACTATAGACATGTAACATTAAATGGACACGGCTTGTATTAATTCCATTATTCGCCTAGAATGATTTCAGGATGCCACAGAAAACATAAATCATGATTTTGGGACCTAACGAAACTCAGGTCTTCGAGTAGGTATATGCAACCACAACATCTCGCTCGGTTTGACGTAGTAGGCATAGAAATCATATCGTAATTTTGCATACACACAACACAATATTACATTTCTTTTTGCGTTTTGACGGCTTTATTTCTTAACCGGCAATAGTTAATTTTCTTCAAGTCAGTTAACTTGTTTTCCTAAATATTAATTCCTCTTTAATTCATATTTCAATTAGACTGCTGTTTGGAAGTATGCCGTCCAGTGAAAGTTGACTCCCTTTCTGACAAAAAGGTCGCGGTTGGGTCATACAGCTTGCCTCTCACTACGGCGATCTGGGTTCGAGTCCCCGCTAGTAGGTTTCCTCGGGGATCCACAGTTTCCCCCGCCTTTGCATTCCTTCGGAGCTCCTCCATCATTTCACCTCGCATCTTTCTCTTCAGGCCACTGGTTCCTATTTATGCTATTTTAGTAAGTTTTACTTTTTAAAACCTGAAAGGGAGCAAATATCGCAAGGCCGTTACATATAAATGTTGGAAATTGTCTGTAATATGTAGCCCTTTTTTTTATTATATGTTTCTATAATGTAGGCCAATTATTGACTTTAAGAAAATTGAATTAAATCTGTAATTAGCCAAAACTGTATAAACTTTGTTTTGAAAAAAATTAGGTTGCACAGTTCAAACGATTTCCAACATTTCTATGTTACGGTTTTGCGATATTTTTCTCCTATCAGGAATTAAAGAATTAAACTCGCAAAAACAGGAACCCGTGACCCTAAGGCCGACGGACGTGTCATACGAGTCGTATGCCAAACCTTCCTGCATCCTTGGTAAGCTTCTGTGAGGTGGGACACACCGTGTGGAGTTTCGTTCAATTATAATTGACAAAGGGACAAAATGCATTTTAAATTTGAACATTAAAAGAAACGTGCCATTTTTTAATTATTTCGGATACAATTATAAGGAAGTGGAAGGGGACGGGCCAAACGTAGCCTGCACGTCTGGACAGCACCGTGAGTTGGATCCTGCATGAAGGTCGTCCGAAATAAACATGGACCAGAACCGTGTAAAGGTTTACAATTGTTTCGCGGCTACTTGAGCTGTCATACATGCTATTCACGGTTGTGTCAGCTATTCTGAAAATATTTTTAAACTTTCCTTTCATCACTTGTTAATAAATAGTACAATCAAATGCGAGATTTGGGGTTGACAAGGGGGGCAACTTGTCACGCCAATATTTTTTATAACAAACGAAAATAATATTACCCTCCCTTTTAGCTATACTACCTTCCACAATAACTTGCCTGAAAACTATTTAAATAGCACCATTTCGCACCTTGAAATCCAAATTTTCCTGGAGGGAACATCCCAGATCCCCCAGCTTTACTGGCTGGATTGGTGTTACTTTATTTGCCACCCCAACCAAAATGCCGGAGTCCCGCCCATGGGCACAGTGCATTTAGTTCAAATCTAGCTTGAACATGGGCGTAACAAAAAAAAAGCTGGGAGGGGTCAGAATGTGCTGAGGTAAGTGTCCTGTAACCTTCACGAAAAGGCCCGAGAAATCCAGTTGCGGTTTTTTTTCACCATTTTAGAAAAAAAATCAGCAATCTTTGATTTTTACATTTTTACATGCATTCACGGAAACGCTTACTATGGACAAAATATCTGTCCAAAAACGACTGACCCTTTGTAATGTGAGTAGCTAATGAATTGAGCTATCTTTTGCAACTATACACATCAATTTTTAATTTAACATAACAAAGCTACAAAATCAAAATTAAAAAATTAAAGATCGTACTCATAATAAAATTCGTGATTTTTTTTTCCAAATACGGCCCTTTAACGAAGTATTGCAACAAAAATATTTCAAACTTAAGTTAGAGAGCGTGAAATTAGCATTTGCTACCATGCTATATCGTAACTTACCTTTCGTTTCAAAGTCATAGCCATGGTAGGTCTTCTTTTTTTATGAACGAGCGCCTAAAAGTCGTCTAATTTGGGGTGTACAGATAGGCTATTCACACTTACAGTTACTGTACATAAACGATTTGTCCTAGACGACTTATCTCGTTATTATTTGTTGCCGATGAATCGGACTATAATCGTAACCTATATACGCAGGATGTTTTATTCAGCACCTACATAGTAGTGTCAGTAATAAACAGAGCGTATACATTTCTCCGTTGTCAAATAAGACATCTTAAGCAACAACAAAATACATTTTCTGTTATTATGCTTGACAAAGCAGTCTTCAAACGTGATAGTTTAGCTTGAGTAGCCTATATAGGCCTGTGAACGTGGAAAGTAGCAGGCCGGGTGGGCGGTTGTGGGCGTTGGGCAACTACTTTAACCTCGGGCTGCAAAAATCGTATCACGACTCGCTGTCATTTCTCTATTCCCCCTCCCCCAGACATCGTGTCCGGTTATTCTACCACCCCCTCCCCCCTTGTTTTCTAGGGCAGGGCCGTGGTGTAACGCGGCAGGGATAGGTACCGGCCACACTCTTTACGAGAAGTCTGCAGACCCAACCTTTGCGTCGAACTGTCGACCTTTAAGGCGAATTCTACACGGCAATACAAGCTGTGAGAGAGCGAGAGTCGGCATTAGTTACATACTTTGCTGTAATTCTGCCGATATAGGCTGTTCACAAAAAAAAAAAACACCGACAAAGTGGACAATCTCCTGCAGGTGATTCCTTGTGGGAAAAAAAAGGTAGAACATTTACGACACTGAGGTACACAAATAAAATATTAATATAAGGTAGTAATAAGCCTTTTGATATTTAATTTAAAAACTGTAATTTTTCCTCAAAATGGAAACTCATTGACGCAAACTGGCAATACTCAGAATATTACTTTATGTTAATGCTACCGACAAAATCTCAGCAAACAGTACCGGTACCTAGTTAATACCCTCCGCCCTTATTAAAATAAAAGGGGTGGGCACCCTTAAATTTCTTACAACTTTATACCATCAAGATATTCAAATATTTTAAGGATGTTAAAAACAGGTTAGTGTATCATGTAAAATATTAAAATGCTATGTATTTTCTTTACAAAGATATACCTATAGCCTATGTTGTATATTCATTTATTCATTAATAAATAAAAGTTACAAGGCACGAAATGTTCTTACAACATCCATTATATCATACAAGTTTAAAAAACTGGCATTCATTAAAGTTCTATTGTTTTTCTTATTAAAATATTAATAATTGCACCGACTGGTGCAGTAACTTAGGAATATGTTCACCTACAAGACTACCACGAAGGTGATCAGGGTTCAGTTCCTGCTAGTTCGATTCCAAGCTCGTCCAGAGAAATTCGAGGCCTCTGGAAAAATGTGAGGTTTGCCCCCACTTTCCACCGTACAGTTTTCTTTTGAAAAAAGGCAAGCTTCTATCCCCCAGAAATGTGTGTATAGGCGGTTCAAGATAAAAACTGCAGTAAAAAAAAGCTTAGATTTATTACTTTTTTCAGCCAGTTTTTACGTTCCGCTGCATGTAAACTTAGTCGTAGATCTAAATACCTGCAAGTTGGCATCTCTGTAATGCAGGTTTCTGTGCATCAACTCTAATTCAATTATACAATTTTGCTGCTGCAGATCATGTTAACATGCACTGCTACGCACTACGATGTACTTACAGCAATAACAAATACAGTAATGTCTCTTTTTACAGACAATAATTTATGTTTCTTGCTTACATGAAATTCAAACTACAAGGGCTGACAATTGTAAAACATAAGAATTCACAGAATACCACTAACTTCACACTATTTGGTAACTGTATTCATAAACAGTCATTTCTATTATTTTTGAATGTTAGGTTAGAAGAAGCCAAGTTGATTGCACAATGGACAAACACTCTCCTGCCAAAACTACCTCAGGCTGTCATCTCTTGGGGTAATTTTCAACAACAGCTCTGCAGCTCAGAAGGTAGCAAGAAGTTTGCAGGTGGGATTGCTCCAGAGCAACACACATTTCTTCCAAGTGAGTAGACATGTTCATGCTGGTCATGAGGAGTTCTCCACTACAGATCCCCCAAGTTTCTCATTTGTTCCCGACTTAGCCAGGTATATCCCAGAGTTTCTTAATTGTTTCTGACTTAGCCAGGTATTAGTCGAGTAGCACTCTTCATGAAGTAACACATCTCATATTCAGGTTGAATCAAATGCTTTCAGTAACTTTTTGACCTCTCCAACCAAGAACCTTGTTTCTACATAAACAAAATTGCTGAGAAGAGCAGCTTGAAGGTTTAAAATTCCTGAATATAAAATTAATACCCAATCTATTGGATTGTGAGCTATACGCAATGATTCATATATGTGGTAAATAACAAACAAAACTACATATATAATGGGTTGTAAAATTATTGACACCACCAACCACTATAGCGTTTCCTTGGAAGTTGTGTCAAAAGAAACAACACAGTACTTGATAACCTGCATTTTTGTAAGGATTTTATTTTAATAATTTACTCTTACCATTTCATGAATCACTATCAGCTGCCAACACTATTTTTCAACACCTCAGATTCAGTAGCAAGCCCAAAAACACATAAAAGCTTTCATACAAACTTGCGCCTTACGTTTTGTAAGGCTAAGAAAAAAATATGCCACTGGCTAAACCACTGAAACATTAAAATAAAAGGTACAGTAAATAAAAAGACAAGTATTAACATTAAGTCAGGTCCGCAGCACTCATAGTAAGCAACCACATACAGTACCATGATGGTTCCCTAGCATGTGCCGGGGCAATCTGCAACAAGCAATATTCTGGTGTGATTAACCAGAACACTATGCATGTGCAACACGAGAAGGGAAGAAGGTAGAGGGCATAAGGACAGAGAGGATGAAAATTGGGGATAAGTTCATGCAGTGATTAACAATTATCTTACTAAGCTACTAAAACACAGCAGACAATAATTCAGCACACAAGTTCGTCCTATGCTACACAGTTTGTCTTACAGTATATAACTGTCTTAAGAATAAATCAAGCAGCACGTTTACCAACAAACTTTTTTATTTCAAAAATGTTAAAATGTATTGAAATATTGATTTATTACATCATTACTGAACAACGATAGTCTATAAATACCTTCTCTTAATCCTCTTTATCACTGTTTATAAAACTCTGTTAGAAGATATACTATAACTATACCTGCTATCAATAGGGAAAAAATTGTCAGCTGAACATTAGCAGTTTTTGTAATATGCACAATCATGATTCTAATCAAGTAATCTTTACTCAGCAAAAAAAAACTTCTCTTTATAGAATGTATACTTCCAATGTACTATGTAATCTTTCACTGCAGGTAATACATTTATGACTAGTGTACTTTGAGCTTCAAACCAAGTGTATTGTTAATTTTGTATTTGTAGTACTGTCTTCTGTAACTTGCAAAATTCTGCAGTTATATAACCAAACTTTCAAGCTAGGAAATATTTCTTCTATCAGAAGTTCTTGCCAGTCTTTGCATAGTGTTATCTGACCTGTTTTCTCAGATTATTATACAGTGGAACTATGAAATGCTGCAGATTTTGGTATTCCAATGAGCAACCCAACGTAAATAAATGCATTACAAGCATGTGGTTGGGTAAATGTAGTATGTACTGATATGGAGATTGGAAGTCTAAGGACGGGAGAAAGGTATAAAGGAGAGGACGACAGATGTACACTCTATCTCCTTTGTATGCCTAGATATGTTATCAGGCCACGGGATTTGGGAGGTAGGGCAAGGGGGAAAGATAGTGTCTTCATGATTAGTACTGGGATTAGCAGCAGTTACTGGCAGTGATTTACTGCAGCCAAAATTATTAGCTTTACCACATGCAAGGTCACAGCTAAGAACTACTCAAGTTCTGTAAATGATACACTAAAAATAAATGACTGTGTGCGAAAAAAACATGCTTACATTTGAGTAAATTATCACTGAAGGAACAATCAGGGGGAGTTGGCACACAAGGAATAAACTTTTTTACAAAGGAACAAACTTTTTAAGTTTTACTGATGATGTGGAAAGTGATGTAGGACAAAAGAGGCTTTCCATACTATCTGGGCATTAGACAAGTATAGGGAAAGGAAACAACTGGCAGAATTTCAAGCATACGACCAGGCTTGCATGTATCCTACTACCACATACATTGAACAAGTTCATCTGCAGTACAAAACGACCTGAAATAGTAATATTCAGTAATATTCAGGAAGTCATAATTCGTACAATCGAGAACCGACTGGACTGTAACATACTTTTATCTTCAGTATTTATTGTGACCAGACTTAAAAACTACAGGTAGAAAAAATATACAACTGTAGAACTCTATGAAAATAATTGCTGAGGCCCTAAAATATAAACAGTTCATCATAACTTAGTGACTATTGAAAATCTAAACTAAGCAAGCAAAAATAGAGCTAAAAATCTTACAATAAAACATTTGGTCGACTTTTACTCTAGCTAGTGAACTACAAATAATTTGTTCTAAAAAAATTAAGCCAATTCTTTCAGTACAAATTTATTGTTTTCATTTACGTATCTCAAAGTACAAAAATATTTAGATATTTAAGGTTCAAATAGAAAAGTAGACGAAACAAAAATGCAACTATATACTGTGACATCAAATACAACTGTCCTCTGTTACATTACCTTGATATGTTTTCAAAGGAATAATTGAACTGTAATACTAGTTTTACATACTTTTAAAATAGACCATTAAATGAGTTTTGTAACAATAATTTTACATGCACCACAAAAAGTTGTTTGACACAGTTTTTCACTGTTACAGCAGGCGTGAGGAAAATAATTTATCAACATAGGAGTAACATTGACATCACACATTCATTATACACAGATAAAATAATAACATAAACTAATGTCAATGATATATAACTTAACACATAATTAAACTAACTAATTAATGCCATCACATACACATTCGAAGCACAACAGTATGGAATGGTAACATATTTTTTGTGACGAAGCACAGCACATCTACACCTCAATCTTCTACACTACAGATCTCATTTTCCTTTATATTCTGAAAAGTTACAATAAAATATTGCACCAATAAAATCTACAGTATGGAAGCCATTCCTGTAGCTGCACAGCCAACAAAAAAATCAATATATTATTTTCCATTCACACACACACGAAAATGGTAAAACTTACAAACATCACATGAGAAATGATACAAACTGCATAATATATGTACTCTTCATCAATAAAACTTTAGTGATCTTTCAACAAAAACCCACTTTTAGTTAATTTTTAATAATTTTACAATTGCAATGAAAACTATATAATTATGCAGAATACATGACAATCATGTAAATGTTAATAAATGTCATGATTATATTTTTACTGAAAAATGACTACCTATGGAAACATTTCCACAGTTCAGAAAGTTGATAACACACCTACTGAGCTAACAATATAATTAAAGAAGGTTCTACTCGATACCTAACATAATACTGATTTTTGGAAAAATAAATAGTTTTCAGTTCTTCCAATGCTAATACATACACAACAACCAAGTACATACTACAGTCACAAACAACAAACCAAACTATACAATTCTCATAATGGGTGGAGGGGAGAATATTTAACTTTTAAAGTTGCTGAAATAAAAAAAAAACTTATTTTACACATATGTTTTTGTCACCAACATGCTATATCAACATGCTAATAGCCCATTCGTGATGACTTAGCCCTTTCCTAGTTCCTAACGGCTCCTTGTCAGTCCTATCGACTTAAGTGTTGTGTTGCACATGTTCACAACAAAAAATAACCTCACCTTTTTCTCCAAATACGTAACTATAACAAGAATTTCAGAAAATTTTAAAATATTGGTCTTACTCCGAATTGATTGAATGGATGTTGCAGTCAAGTATTATGACAACTGACAACATGGACACATCCTGCATAAAATGTATTAATTCTTCAAACAAAAATAATTTTCACAATTTTCTACAAACTGCACTCAAGTAATTCCCCACTCCTCCCACATGTTTTCCTTGAAATAGATTTAATGCATCATAATGAAGTTAACTTACAGCTAACTTGCATCACACCAATTTCACAAATGATATATTATTAACTTGCCCCATTCTACAGATACACAATTTTTTTAAAAACTAAATAATTACGCAATAAAAGTTATCAACAGGAACTGCTGTCCAAAATCAGACAAATGGTGCTCAACTAGCACAAAAATAAAGGAATACATAACTTACTGCACAGAATTCTTGCTGGCTTACAGTTTTACATACTGTAGTTATGAAAACCATTTTCATGTTTATTGGTAATATTTTCCTGGTGTTTTACATGAATACTCCAATAACTTACAGATCATTCATAACTACCTCAAACTTTGAGACAGTAATTAAAAATATAACTCCTACGATAAACAGCCACATATGTAAATACCAAATTATAAGTACATTTCAGTACTAACATATGAAATGTCCAAGATACCTCCCCACCAGGCATTTTAATTAAATATTAATACAAAGAAAATGGTTTCCTTATATGTGTACACATTATGTATATAACTAAATAGGTTACATAACCTATTTTACAAACTTGGCTACCAACATCACAAGACATGATGATTTGTAACTGCTGTATTCTATTTGATCCTATATGAAAAACACAGTGACCACTTTAAGGAAGTTAATGTAGACTGAAAAAAAAATTTTATCCTCTTAATGCAAAATTATGTCCATAGGTTAAAAGTCATAAAAATAAGTGTAATGTTTTTTTAAAAACTCTTAATGGAGAAAAATTCTATAGTTAATTTGTAACAAACATCCAGGGGTGATTTACCCCAACAATTTGTATTCAACTTATGCACATACTAAGTACCTACTTCAAAACAATTATTTAAAGTCGCATATTTCACAAAAATTTGGTAATATAACAGCGACATCAGCACTATAGGTATTACACATGCAAATTTTCATACACTTACTGAGCTGTTTCAGTACGACCTGATGATACTGCTTCGTTTTCGTACATGTTAACTATAAACAATAAAACCTCTGAATATTCAAATTTAATTTTTGATAACAAGATTTATGATGAGTTTTCATCAACTGAAAAGTCAAGAAAACATATCTCAACTTGCACAAAGGAAATGTTACCCCAAAAGCAGAAAATATTAACAGTTTTTACTGTAACGCCAGTTTTAAAATCACACAAATATCACAGTACAATAGTTACTATACAACTAAAATAAAATTAAATAATCTGGATGTGAAATTCAAAATTTGTAATTGTGTATTGTTTATGAACTGGACTTGAAATAAGGATAATACTAATTACAATATAAAATAAAAACAAGTTTTGCTTGTTGTTACTCTCAATTATGAAATAATGGTATTAAAAAACTCAATTTTACACTAATTCATTAATTACAGCATTTATAGCACTACAGTATTAAGTACGGTGACGCTCAGAACAATTTAATGCACAATTAACTTGAATCAGTCCAGTAAATAATTGACACCTGAAAAGTATCTGAAATGTACTTGTCATCCAGATTACTTAACTATAGCCCGTTCACAGTAATGCGAGCACTGCATGTGGCACTAAATTCAACAATGTGCACTTATTAAGACATTACAACTTAAAATTGTTTTCCACTAATTCACAACCAACTTTGCTGGAACTAAATGAACGAAAATCTTTATAAAATTTAATACATCAAGAATGTCTGATATTAACAGTGCTCACTTTATCATGAAGAGCCTAGTGACCATTCTCACATAGCATTAATTACGATTAAAAACAATTACAATAAGTGAAATAATTTCTGTCAGTTGAAATGCATTTACACATTTTATACGTATAGAAAAAAAAAACACATACAAATTTTTCAAAATTTAAATCCAGTTTAACATTTAAAAAATAGCCTATATAATTCAAAATAGCTGACCTGATAACATGCTAGTACTGTATGGCGTTCATTCGAACACAATACAAAAAATTTAGAACAACCTCGCTCTATTGGGATGCTACTACACATCAAATACTTCTGATTATCAACGAAAAAGTTTGAGCAAGCTTCATTAATTGTTTACATGCATAAATACAATAATGCACCTGATCAATTTCTGTGTTAACCTAATGAATACAGCATTAAAATATTTACCAGACCAGGCTGCTACTAAAATCCAAAGGAGAAAATATTTTAGGCAACATTGTGGGTTTAGCGGACTTAATATAAAGTTGAAAATACTGTAATTCTAAGAATTGTAAGTGTTTTAACAACTACACGTGTTAAATTTAGATAAATTTCTTTCATTTTTGTGTAATAAATTACAGTCACATTAACCCACACTCGCATAAAAACAAAGAAAAGCAAAATTTTTAAAAGCAAGAATATTTTTTAAAATATGGGAATTAAGTTTACCATACGCGAGAATTAATGCCACTGAAATTCTTGAAAAGCCAAAGGTCATATTATTATAATAAATATCACATAAATAGTAACTTTTACTTTAGCAAAGCTTTGAAACATTGTTGAATCATTGTTTGAATGATGTTGCTGGCCACTTCTACAATAAAGTTAATTGTGTTCAAATAAAGAGTTCGGCAATTAAATAACTGCACTGTAAACAGGTTTCTGTGAGCATTTTTAAAGTTTTCAGCTAAATCTGTCCAAAAAATATTTTCATACATTAATTCCCTAATACAGCTGACGTGTGTATAATTCATTTTAATGTAATTAAAAGGTATGTATTTATGAAGGACTGGTAACCATTTAAAAGACTTCATAACTTGTGCATGCTGTAGTCATAATTATAAACTTATTTTGCCATAGTTTAAGGGTGTTCGAGTGGGAAATAATCATAATTTTATAATTGTATTAAATAGTGTTAGTCTGCAGACGTTACTTGGGAGTACATTTTCCTTTTACGAAGAGAATTCAGCTCGGCCAGTTTTCACATAATGGCACTTCAAAGTCAGAGTTCACACGTTTTTTGTTCTTATATGCTGCAAAAACCAGTGCACTTTATGAAATGAAAAAATTCACACAAACAAAATATTTTTTATTTAAACAAATTTCTTGAAACTTCTCGCCTTTTTTTATTAATTTTAATAGAATTTTTTTTTGTAATTTATTTTAAAACACGTCCAACAGTGGCCACCGACATGTAGTTTCAGAGTGAATTTCTTTATTTTCATTATGTTACTTGGTTTTTGCAGCTTATAAAAACAAAAAACATGCAAATTTTGACTTTCAAATGCTATTATGGGAAAACTGGTTGAGCTAATTTAATTTTGTAGAAGGAAAATGTTCTCCCAAGTCATGTCTACAAAACTAACACAATTTCATACATACATAAAATTACAATTTTTCTACATTTGAACAACCTTAATGCACAAGTAAAATGTACCTAGCTAAACGGTGGCCCTTGTGGTTTTTTTATGCTTAAATAATAAAAGCCGACTTTACAATACTTTCCTAACCATGAGTGAAAACCTATTTTATAGTTATATAACACAGAAATGTGTTGAATCCTTCCATTCTACATGCTCAAGTAATGATCATCTGAATTGTCACAGTTAAGATTTAATGAGGTAAAAAAGGGGCCCAAAACTGAATACATATTAATAAACTAGTCAAAAGAAAAGTTGCATTCTCAATTATTTCCCAAAATTTTAAACTTAAGAGGCTCAACTTTCAGATCGCACCATCCTAAAATTAAACATGACAACACGAGCATACTACGCATAGTTCAGACAGGAGATGCTAACTTCTTGTATATATCATGTTATGTGCAGTTTCCAGTATGTTTTGAAAGGTGCATGTATTCTATGTCGTGGACAATTCACGCTTGACACAACTTGGCTGGTACAGCCAAAGAAGTGACCCAGGGCCATCATCTTATGGGGTCTTAAAGCTCCAAGATGATATACATAGTGTTATGTTTTGTACCTATTAAAATTCCTACATCACAGAAGTATAGAAATAACACTGATAATATACAGCATTAATAACTTTTTGTAAATATTATTTATAAAGTAGTGTCACAGAGGCAGCAGAAGTATTAAATCATTTTTATCATAGCATTTACCTCTTTACCAAGTTTTAGTACAAGTTCAAAACCAAAAGTCATAAGCATTGAAAAGAAATACTGTACCAGAAAGAATACTCTCGAGTTAAGAGTTGGCCAGAGTGGAGTTATCCAACTGTTTTGATGGTTATGCAAAGCTAAAAGGATGACTAACCCAAAAGTCACTTCAAAGTAACCGTTTTTATTCCATGGCCACCGGTTTATGCTTGGATAACTGAACCTAAAAGAAAAATCCAAAAAAAAAAAAAAAAAAATTCATTAAATTTCTATTATATATTTTTTAAACTGAAACTTGCAATGGTGTAGGAAAATTAGTGACTAAATTTTCCAAGTAAAAAACTCTATATCCATCACAGCTACTTTCTGTTCAGGCGTAGTTTGAATACAAAACTAAATACAGGTTATGACATTTGTAGAGCAAGTGGCCGATATATTGTTAACTGAACACATTGCTTCTTTATCAAGCTACTGCGATGTAGGTACAGTTCGCTTTATGTTCTTATTAGTTAAGTCAAATAACACAGATTCTTAATTTAAATGATTGAAAATCATCTACGACAAAATAACTAGTATGGTACTTCTGTTTACTGAAGAATGATAGAACTTCGCAAGTATTCTTCAGCAAAATGATAAGAGTACTTGTAGGAAATCATGAAAAATGTTTACATTACATTAAAGCGTGACAATAGCGGTCTTCAACCTGCAAGACAGCGTGAGCCACATTCACAATCTGAGTGACACCTGCAGGCCACTTAGAACTACTGCAGTATGACAAAGAGTAAAATACTGTTTATGTAAACAAATATTTTCAATCATTAATGCAATTTTTATTTCAAAAAGGCTGGCCACGAAACAAAGACCTCCGAGAGCCATCTGTGGCCCTTGGGCCATGCTTCGAAGATCCCTAATCTATTAACTGTCATAAAAAAAAAAAGTTTTCATGTATTGTATCGCTATTTGAAAATTTTATGTATGTATTACTTAATGCTGTATGTTATATTTATGTAAAAAAAATCTGATATAATTTAAAGCTCAATTTTAGAATGTTGCCCCATCAACACAGCTACAATTGCTACAGCCTAGTGTCAACATTTTTTTTCATGTCAATGTCAATTTCAATACACCAAGCAGCTCAGTAAAATTTGCACAAAAACTACAAAAATATACAGCATCCAAAATCTTTCGTTCCCCAAGTTTTGATATTAAAAAACCTTATTCCAATTGAATTAAACCCAAACAATCATGATAATATTAACTTGCAGCAAAACACCTACTCAAAGAGCACACAATTTCTGTTTATTGCTTTCAATACGACTGCAAGATACATTTAACATATTGCCAGCAAGATAATTGCCCAAAAAGTTACAACCAGCAAAATTACAACAAAGATTAATATTAAAATGCTAAAATTTGTGAAACTTGTACAAGTATACAAGTTGCCAAGAATAAAATATAAACAAAAAAACTGGAAGTATTACGTAATATTTAAATGAAACACAAACTATGTATAAACCCAATAAATTACAAGATATTCAAACATTGGTGCAACTACAGTTGTGTATAATACAAGCTTCTTAAAGCCTACTGGAGGCCACATTTTTCTGAGATTATTTTTATACATTCTGCCAAATATTGGCATATGTTACAAGTTATACATTCTGCCAAATATTGGCATATGTCACAAGTTATACATTCTGCCAAATATTGGCATTTGTTACAAGTACAAAATTTATATAAGTTGGGGTTTCATTTCCTCAATAAGCATAGTTTTCTGTAAAAAGTTACAAAGATGAACAAACACAAAACATTTTGCGACCTATCAAGTAACAGAATTATAAATTTGGAAACATTTTATTCAATGTACCATTGTGTTATTATTACATTATGATTTATCTGAAAACTAGATCTATATAGATCAGTCTTAGTTCCAACTTCAGAGCATTCATTAGATGCATAAAAAATAACCACCACATAACAGAATACATTTTATGGCACTTTATTTAACATTTTTATACTAAAATGTATATAATATAAACCACGGAATATTACACTTCTGTATAACAGAAAAAATAACCTCTAAACTGTAAGACTACATTTTACTACCAATGTTTCATTCGTAAAGGCACTTGACAAATTTACTTTTAAATAAGAAACTGCAAGTAGTTGCTTTGGTCAAATAATAATTACCACTGTTAACAATTAACATTTCAAACAAATAGTGACGTGATGCCAAGAATGCAAAACAAGGATATGGAATACAAAGATGAAAATAAATATACAAATTTTATGTAAACAGAATTACGAAAAAACTTGCAACATAAAAGGATGAAAAACATTCAAAAGAATAAATAAATGCCCTCATAAAAAATTCTGAAAACTAGCACCAGGAACTAGATACCATTATTTTCATAGATCTCATTAATTTTGCTGTAATAATTTTCAATGTCTCGAAGATGCAAAACCTGTTCTTCAGTCAACAGAAGGGTATTGACATTGTCTTCTGTAATACCATTGTAAAATGAATGAAAAGCATATATTTCATCAGCTGCAGCTTTTAGTTTTGAAATTTCTGCATGCCTAGAGCCTTCAATTTTCTGCTTTTCTTTCTGGAAGTGTTCCAAAGCAACGAGAGTTTCCTGTTGAAAACAAAACAGTAGGTAAATATGTTGACAGGACAACTTTTACCATAAAAACAGCAACCTGATTCTCATATTAGAAAATTCTACACTTTCCTTGAAAACTGATTTATTAAAATGAAACTTATTTATTTTAAAGTCAAATCACAAATTGTCTTAGATTTCTTTAGGTCAACCCACAAACTACGGGCTGTGGTAGTATCCACCATAACACTAAGTGGAATTATTATATCAAATCCAAAGGACGTGAAGATTCAGTCTTAAATGATGGCCTTCTACTTAAAAATTTTACAGTTCAAAATTCTAAACAATTTTGTTCTTAAGGATATAATTAGCATAAATGTATTCTGCAAATACAGTATTGTAATTTTTTTTTATTTACTATTGAGAAACAAATATATATGTATGTATGTATGTATGTATGTATATATGTATGTATGTACAGTATGTACGTATGTGTGTGTATATATATATAAAAGAAAATTATAGTACTCCTTTGAAAAGCACACATTTTTTTTTGCAATTAAAAATACAAAAATTAAAAAATCTGAAGTAATGTAACTGTATACTTACCGTATCTTGTCTGTTTCTAAGCTGCTCAGCATTTGGTGTTAGCCTGTACAAATATCCTTCCCTATACCTTAGCCTTTCCTGTTCCAACTTCTGTAAATATGTCAATTTTGTCAAAGCTTCCTTTTCTGCCTCATCTACACAGAACAACTCTTCATGCATTGCCTTTTTAACAATATTAATCTGTTCATCATACAAGATAGTGCAGGGATATGTTTTTGCTTTCTTTGCATCCGGTTCACCATTATCATTATCCGGGCACTTACGCTTCCTAAATTTTCGAATCAAGTCCTTATCAGCATTATCATTGTTTTCTGGTACAGTCCTATGAATTTTTTTAGAAACACATTTTGCTGTTAACTTCTTTCTGATAAAATTCCTTCTAAAACACCGCCGGGTAGTCAGGTTCTTATTAGGATCTGGATTTGAAATATTTTGCCAGCGCTGGCGTAAGGCTCTATATCGTTCTGGATTTGTGGTAAGCTTCCTAAGTTCTTCCCATTTCTCATTGTTGTTATCTTTATTCTCTTCTGGGTCATGGCTAATGAATTCTTCTGCAACACGGACCACACTTTTTTTGGAGTCTGTATCATTACTTGTAGAAACTATTTCAGTCACCTGGAGCTTCTCAAGAACATTCTCCTTATTTACATCTGTGTCAAGCTGATGCAAAAGCTGTGAAGTAGCATTCACTGAGTGGCCAATTACAACTTCACTATCTTTGTTGATGTCATTTAAACATTTCCTAGGGCTTTTACTTTCCTCACTTGGTGGCAGCATTTGCATTGTCTTATCAACTAGTTTTTTAACTTCACTTGACTGATTATCAGCTATTGTTTTGTCTATATTCAAACTAGCATTGTTAATTTGGAAATCCGTAGCTTTTATTTCAGCAACTATACATACTTCATCACTTACCTCTTTAGAGGTGATTTCATCCTTTGCACCAATCTCATTGGCAACACTATCAAGATTCACAGCAGCAGTATTATGTTCAACATTTTTTGTACTTTTAGTTATTTCAGACTTTGTCTTGAAGTTTTTATCACTATCTTCAGGTGGGATGCTATCAACCTTTGTAACATTCACAGCACAAGTTTTATCAAAAAAACTTTGGTTTTTAAAAGCAGTTGCATCTTCTTGATCTAATTTTTTTATAACTTCAATAATCTGAACAGAATCATCATTACTCTCATCTTTATTGGAAGTATCATTAGGTATCGAGATTGACATTTCACCAGACTCATCCAAGGTCAGATAATCTGTTTCACTGCTGCTCTTTGGTGAACTTTGAATCACTAATTTACTGCTAGTTAGCTCATCTTCACATTCATGATGCTTGACAATCTCTTTTGGTTCATGTTCACTCCGGTCGTCATGAAAAATGGCATCATTATGATGAGGATCTTCAATTACCACATCAGTAGATATTTGGCTTAACATTTCACCAGACTCATCTAAAGTCAAATAATCTGTTTCACTGCTACTTTTTGGTGAAACTGTAAACAATGATTCAGTGCCCTCAAATTCATTCATATATGCAGAAGGCATGCTATCCGGCCCAGGTTCATATTTACTTACCTCTGTTTGATTACATGGATTGTTATTATTATCTGGTTTCTCTTTATTTAAAATGTTTGTAGCAACTTGATCTGATATTTTACCAGCTTTATTTACAGTCGAATAGTCTGTTTCACTACTGGTTTGTGATGGAATTGGAGAAACAAATTTGGAGCCATTAAGTTTATATATACCATCAATATGATAGTTAGTCTGTCCTGACTCAGGCACTTTAATTTCTTGAACATTATGGCAATGTGAAATATTCTCCTTTAATGACTCATTTATAGTTTCAACAGAATTTCTGTTGCAACTGTTCTGGGTTACTGTGTCTACAGCATCCCTAGTTTCCTCCACAACTGGGACTTGTGAACTAGAGCTGTTCAGATATTCACAGTCAGGATACTTGGCGTTCTTTTCTGAAAAGTGAACTATTTCCTGGATAGAATTATCAAGTTCAAAGTTCTTCAGTGTAGTTTCAAGTTTACTCAGCTCATCCTCCAGAGTGCAGTCACCTTCATCATCTATATTGCCACTTTCATCAATGCCAAGTCCATCCAAGAATAACTGAAAATCTTCAACAACTTGCTGACAATCTGCAGAAGCAGTATTTGTTTTTGGTGTTGAAAATGCACTACACTTAAAATCTTTTTTCTCAGGTGTGCTAGTTTCTTGGGGAGGAATATTTTTAACAGGTGAGTTGGCCATGACTTAACGGTAGATCCAAATGCAAGTTATGAAAGTTAAGAAATCAACTTAACTGAAACATTTGCTGTCATGTGCTTCTTCACTGGGAAGTGGTAACTGCAGATACACTTAATTTCAATTTGCCATCTTTTTCCTATTTGTAATCAAAAACAGCTGTAACAAGAGAGAAAACACATAGTATTCATTCTAGATAAGTCTTTGATTAATCCTAAAAATTAATACTCGTAAGACATTATTTCCAACACTTTTTTATTAGGCCTATAGTTCAAGAATTTGGTCATACATTGTTTAGACAGTTGAAATAAAATTAATTTGAAAAGGCAAAGAAAAAATATACAGGATTCAATCCACGCTAGGTTAATTGGGCCAACACTAAAATTCATTAGAAAATTAGTTAAGTCTGTAAGTGAAGTAACTAAAACACAATAAAAACCCATAGGTAAAATTTGAGAAATGAAGTCAGACTGAATTACCCCAGGCAATATTTTCTGCAACCTATCTCACATTTTCCTTTTTCATTTTCTTGTCATACAAAATGACAGGATGGGCTGTAGCTGAACAAATCAAATTTTATTAATTCCACAAACTTATATTAAATATGCACCGTACTTATAATCAAATAAACAATATTATAAACTTGTTGACATGCTATACATGTTAAGTTAATTACACAGAACTATTGTGTCATTTCCCCAAACATAAATATGCCACTACGTAACGAGTAATTGTTCCAGGCAACCTGAATGGCGGTGGAGTAACTATATTTTGAATTAATTTTGTTAATTACACTTTGTGTGAAGTTAAAACTCAAGAGTGAGTGAGAAATTTTGGTCAGCGCTTAACATTGAGGTCTTTAGCGCTGTTGAGGGGTGATATGAGGTACATATGGTGGAACACCGGAAAGAAAGGGTGGGGGAAACTAGAGATCACCAAGAAAAGCTGCCGATCTACTGCATCGTCCAGCACGATTCCCACACACAAAAATCTGGGGACTGACCCCACCAGGAATTGAACCTGGATCGCCTTGGTGGGAGGCGAACTATCTACCACCGCGGCCTAAAAATTCAATAGTCTTGCCTGCCTGGAACTACTAAACTTTAAAATGGATTCAAATTGTCTGAAAACTGATGAAAATTAGAATTATTTACAGTTTACATAGTAAAAAAAAAAAAAAAAAAAAAAAAAAACATAAAAGTGTGTGTTTTTCAATTTCTTCCAACAACACAGTAGAACCCTGTTATAATGTTTCCAATTATAACGTGTAGTCATAACTGTGTCATAATTCTTCTGTTTTATAAACAGTAAAGCTGCAAAAAGTATGTCACTTTATTCCATTGTTAATCAGAAAATTTGGAATCGTTCATACTTTTGTTTACTAATGAAAGAGTACTTCTCACTGATACCATTGTGCTTGGTTGAAATCTCTATTATAAAACACTCACTTTAATTTTACAACCAAGAATTATTTTAGATAGGCCTATTTTTCTTCCATTCTACTAAAAATTGCAGTTTTGACATACAAGGTTTAGCATCTTGAATGTTGTAATTTAGATTTTTCAACCACTTGTCAAAAAAATCCAACTTTGGGGTAATAGTGTTCGCAGTATCACATGAGTAGGCTAAAGAACTAAACATATTACATGAATTAAGACTACATATTACATCTATGTATTCTAAAAACTGTAGGTTATAATATGTTTTATTAAAATATCCTTGACATGGTTGGAAAATCCAGTACACATGACAACTGTGAATGTCTTAAATATGTGCGACCAGTCTGTAGTCAAAGAAAAGAATTTATAACATTTTGGCTAATGCACATCATCATTTTCAAAAGGATTAACAGATACCTAGTTGAGGATGCCTTCCAGAGGTATAAGTAGACCAAAAAATACTAAGAACATATTTACCTGACATAAGTGCAGCTGTTACCAGCTACCCTCAAACACTCCGTTGCAGGGTAATTTTTATTAGAGGTTTCTCACCTGACATGCAGACTTCCAATAATTTAATGGGACACAATGCTAGAAATTTTTGGAGACGGCAACCCACTGACAATCAGGCGAGATCCAATCCTGGCTCTGTCATGCAAAATGTATCTGTGCAAAAATATAAAAAAAGTGATACGTTACAAAGTTCATGACAAAAAGAAAATGTAACAGCATTTTATAATAACATGATTGAAACTGAAAGTTGGACTTCCCATAGGCCCTACACAGAAGAACAATGGAAACCAGCTGAACTACAATAATGAAAAACTTACATGACTTTACAGGAACAATTTTAAAAATTCACAGCTACTGTAAAGCATAAAAAGGGCAGTGCTGGATCTAGAGGGAGGGCAAGAGGCAGCACGTGCCCCGTGCGGCATATCGAAGGAACGGCAGTCTGGCCCTGCCTTGCTTGAGAAAGTTGGCAGAGAAAAATATCAGTCCAGAAGATGCTAATACACATTTAATAATGAAAATGTAATCAATTTTTAGCGTAAAGCTAGTGTGTTGTTTTGTAGTATTAACTTACAACGTTCATGTGCATGTTAACACCTGTAAATTAAATAAAATGATGAGTTTAATTTTGTGACATGATTTAGAACATATTTTTCAGATAGCAAAAATTCAATTTCTAAAATACTAAAACAAAATTAATGTTACAGCAGTATCAATTATTTTTCTACCCAGAATTTTAAGTTTTACTGTACAATTTAAAAAAAAAAAAAATAAGAAAGGGTTGGGGTAAGCCATCTTTGCCCCCCTTACAAAATGATTTGAATCCAATACTGAAAGAAGATCCCGAATTTCCATCTTGGAGGTTTTGGTAGGTTGGAAAATTTATTATAAACAAAGAAACAAGTTACCGTACAGCATATATTATACCTGTTTTTACAAGGTATCCAAATGACATTATTTTTTGTTTTCAATCTGCCACAAGGTATCAGCGTATGTGTGTGTATCTAGCGACCAATGTTCCTTGTAAACTTCACTGTCATAAGTCTTACGCACATTCATATTCACCTTATTCTCAACAGTCCTCGACTGTATCCTGTGGCTAGGGCTTAACATTTAATTCTTTAGTGCTGGTAAGGGGTGACATAGGGTGAGTATGGACCACCACCAGAATGAAAAGGGTGGGTGAAACGGGAGATCCCCAAGAAAACACACTGATCAGCAGCATCATCCGTCATAACTTCCACATGCAAAAATTCGGGGACCGATTCCACTGGAAATCAAACCTGGATCACCTTGGTGGGAGGCAAGAGGTATGATCACTTGGCCCCTGCGACCCTCTATATTTGCCATGACGGTAAACAACCTGTGGCACCCCTGATATAACCACTCTATCCTATGATAAAAACTCCCTCAATTTCACCCTCTGGCTCTCGACTCCTGAGGAAATCCCCAATTCAGCTCTCTATTCAATTTAAGGGTATGGGGGAACACAATGGTAACCCACAATTTTAAAATGTTTGAGTTTTATGCTGGAACGCAATAGTAAACTCATGCTGTACACTATGATATAAGAAATATAACCACAAATGGCAGCGCAGTGCACAAATGATTCTATTGCAGGCCACGCTTTCGTAGCTAATTACACCAATAAAATAGTGATAAATATTATTTTATTAATGTGTAGATGCTTATTTTTCATTGGTTATACACTATAGTAACTAAATCCTAATTTTTAATGAATGATGATTTTAATTAAATTTCGTAGTGAAATTGTACCTTATATTTACATGTGCATAACTCAGTTACGATACATTATAGGTTACCATTGTCTCTCCCCATGCCCTTCAATTGTCATCAATCTAGTAGTCCATCCAACTTCATCAAAATTTCCCAGAGAACCTTGTCATCAAAGAAAATTTGAAACAGATTTTTCTTTTACTTTAACTTAATTCCATATTGTCCAATGAGGATGATCTCTTGAGGAAAGTTAAAGATGACAATCAAGTCTTCCTAGAATAAAAAGGGGCATTGAGAATAACATGTAAACTAAATTATTGAGATTCATATTAACAAATCTTCATAAATGAGAAAATTCTCACTCCCACTGGCCAATATTACTACTCTATTCTTTGTTTAGAAGCTGATAATGTTTAAAAATTTGAAGGAAAAAAAAATCACAAATATCAAACTACACAATTAAATAATTTGCATACTTCTACAGTAAACTTATCACTCTGTCAGAAAGGAGAATATGTTTATGCAATTACATAATGCATTGCCACCCCATTACAAGGAATTGTGTTTTAGTAATGCCTATTTAAAAAAGAAATTAAGAAATATTTGCTATCATCTGCTCATTATTCTATTAATGAATATTTTATGTAGCATTTAAGTAATTTTGCTACTGAAATTGTGTGATTAATTATGTTTGTAAACATTGTTCTCATTGTAAGCATATGTTACATTCTCTATATAAGTCAGGGCGGCCACTGTGTTATTAAAACAAAATTCCAGAGTTTCTCCAGGTTTTTTGTAAAACATTTTTACAGGTTTTATAAAGGCCTATAAAAAACTGTAGGCCTATTATAAGTCATTTCCAATAGTTTTGATGTATAGTTAGCTGTTTTATAAACATCAAGAACTATCACCATTAACGGTCCAAGCAAGAACAATGCTGGTTGCCTTACAACCAGCTTACAGCTGTATTACACACCAACAAAACAGCAACTCAACAGGCATATAAACTTGACTAGTGCCTACAGAATGATCATTGCAACCACCTGCTGAATTAAAACACAAAACTAATTTTATGAGTGTAACCATGTATACGTAGAGCGGAATACTATTATAAATGAGTTTATGGTGGTATACTGGCGTAAAACATTTTTCACTACGAAACAAAAGTATTTTCAACCGTAAAATTAATTTCCCATAAAATCATAAAACAGTAGCACTATCAATAAATTAGTGACTGACTATTAAAGAATGTCTCAATTTCTCACGAGTCATTTGCCACATGTTACGAACATTTTTCCCTGCACACTGGTAAAATTCCAGACTTTTCCCAGATTATTACTGCGCCCTTTCCAATTTTATACTTTTTCCAAGTTTTCAGGTTTCAGGTTTTTCCAGGGTTGGTGGCCCATCCTGTATAGACCATCCTGGTTGTCCGAGGGTGCTAACTGGGATCTTTTAAGTGAGAGAATAAATAAATAAAAAAGCCTTCTCAAAGCCCATGAAGCACACACCCACCTGCTTCCCCTCATCAACTGCTCGAACGTGATCCTCTGATAAACCCGTAAACAGAGTCTTTTCTAAAACTGTCTTAGTACCCCTGTGGCCAATTCCTGTTGTTCATTAAATTACTCTACCACATACTGTACCACCAATTTCTCCATCATCTTCCTAGTATTTGATGCGAGACTCGTTGACCTGTAACTGAATGGTCTTCTGGAACCACCAACGCCTCCTTCTATCCTTGCGGGAACCTACCCTTCTCCAGTGACTTACCAAACACCTATAAATATTTACCCAACTCTTTTCCACCAAACTTCAACATTCTATTTTTTGTTCCATCTATCCTCACTGCCTTATTGCTCCTCAATTCCTCAATCACCCTTTCTACAGCACGCATCCTCACACAAAAAAGTTAATACAGGTCATTCGGGATAAAGTGAGCACTAAAAATTTAACCTTTGAAAAATATCACTAGCCGTTACTGCATATAATTCAACGTGAACTATAGTTGCCTTGCTGCTCGTATGGTTGGCAGCGCAATTACGCAATATAGTTCAGTGTATTTTCCAATTTAAATACAACAATACTGTAAGAAAATGAACCAAAATAGACAAAATTGTATTTTATATAATTAATTAACCTTTTTTTATTTAACTGTTATTTATAGGCCTACTGACTGCACAATTTATCTTACACGCGCAATAATTAAGTGAAGTGTCCAGAGAGGTTAGACATTTCCCGTCGCTAGCATGGTCGTTAGCCGTTACGAGTGAGAAGATACAAATTGGCTGAAAATAGAATTTTTACAGGGCTTTTTTGAGTGCTCACTTTATTACGAACCGCCAATATAAAACCCCTTATTCCCTACAGGCCCCCTTTGCAACTGTCCTTCGCTTCATAGATTGAGCCTGCAACAATTCAGCTCTTTTCTTATCTGCTGCAGTCAAGTTGTCCATACCTTTTAATGGTGGGTAGTGGGATAACGTCCTCTCTCCCCTTCCCTAACGTACATAAACAATTTTACACATTCCTTACTTGCCCCTTCCTTCAGCATACACTCTAAATACCTATAATATGCCAGTTTTATCTTGCTTACCAACAATCTTCCTATTTCATCAATTACCTGGTTCTTTGCAATTTATTACAACTCCACTTCAGTTCACAATTGCCTACATTTCCTCTTTAATCGTAAGATTTCCTGCCCATGGCAGATCTCCCCTTGCCCTAAATCCAATGTGAAAAAATCTGGATGCACTAAACTGAGAAAGCACATTCTGTAGAGGATGTGGAAGACATCTCTCTGCAGAGTAACTTTTCTTTAAACCAAGGCAAGGGCTAAGTATAGACTTATATGAAGATTAATAGAAATTTACTGTGCTCAAGCCATATACACAACTGACTAGTAAAAGAGTGAATACCCATGATACTAATCGTGGTATTCACAACTAATAATTGGCATTCGCCAACTTAACTTATGTAACGTTAACTTGCTTGGCATGGCGCTAACAAATTCTGAATATTTTACACCAAGTTTTTCATGCCGTACAAAAAGAATGCTAAATCGTTCGCGAGAAATTTTCGTGCAATAACAAATTAACTTAAGTTATTTCATTCTGGATTAATATTTTATTGGTTAGGCACGACAATATTGTGTCTATTGTGTACGGGCAAGTTCGCATGTAATGCTGTGTAAATTATTTTACATAAACCTTAGATTACCGAGCTAAGGCTGTGTCTCAAATAACCCAGAGAGCACCCTCTCGCACCCTCTTGACGTCACAGAGTGTACTCTCTGCTGTCCCAAATTCGAGGGAGAGTGGGAGAAAGCGAGAGTGAGCCAGAGTGAGTGACGATGCTCCGTCTCGCCCACTCTGCACCCTGCGGGAAGACATCTTTGTTTTCCTTCAAATTCAAACCATAACCTTAAAATAGGAACTGGAAAACGTGGAAAACATTTACTGTGAGTTTTTTGCACTCATTTATTTTCTCAGCTTTCCTTTTATCACGCCAGGTTGCAGTGCATTGAGGGAGGGTGCATCCGAGGGTAGCTGTCTCTATTTAATTCAAGGATGAACCAGAGTGGGTGAGAGTATGGAGTGAGAGTGAACACTCTCTTTATTTAAGACCCAGTCTAAAGTTAAATACAGCTTTCCGTACGTAGGCATCCAAGACACATTATGTACGGACTTAATCATGTTTCTGTCCATACTAACAAAAATCCACCTCGTTCAGTAATGCTTGACACTAAATTACGGTTACTACATACGTTTTAATACCAGTCATGCTTATTTAACATACAAGTTAATTTTCAAAGTTGTTTTTTCCCGCGCAATAGCGGAACTCCAAAGCACATTTCACACATTATTGGCACATACAATTTACAATAACTAACAACACATGTAACTAGCAATGAAAAATATTACACTACAATGCAGTAACTTACGATACATAGCGGGCAACTTGCATATTTGCAAATAATGCATTTCCATTTTAAAAACGTAACCAAACAAAAACAAAACACAATTTAAAATCCAACCATAGATTAATGCAACTCCAGAATCGGGAGATATTCAAATTTTTCCGAAATTGAGTTTTGAAAGTGACAACTTCCGTAGCTAGTTATGATGATAAGGGAGGATTAGGTAAATGGTTGTGACCCAGAGGTCCCTTTACTTATCTCTGTTGTGACCCGAATTGCACGATGTTATGCATAAACCAGCTATGCGCCAATCGATTGTGTTGCATAATACAGATGAAAACATTTTCAGTTTTAAAACTGTCTTAATGTATTCTGGTCCTGTAGCGTGTTCAAAATATTTTCTTTATAAGACAAAAATAGGCCTACTTCTCGTAAGAACTGCTTAAAGCTAAGAAATTTTAAACACATTGTTATTTGCAACTAATATTTGGCTCATAGATGGTTGATGCATAACATCATCCAATTAACCTTACCCGAATAAAGAGTTCGTCATCATCATCATCACCACCACCAGAATTTTATTAATGTCCAATGTACTATTTTCGATTAATTTCAGAGAATAATAACAAACATTAGTAGTCACGATTAAAAATTATGCCTACATTCTACCAATTCGCTAGTGGGGAAAGCTATGCATATCAGAGAAATTGTAGGGTAAAAGTATGTAAACTAATAATAAATAGGTAAAATTCATTATTTACGATTACTTTTACGTAAATACAACAAGAAAAAAAAACATGCACTAGGATCTAAAAAGCCTACATTATAAAAACTAGACAGAGAGGAGGGGAATGAAGATCAGAGAAATTGTGGGGTAAAAAAAAAATATATAAATTACTGTAATAAATATAAATAGCTAAAATGTACTGTTTACCATTAATTTAAGTTAAATACAACTGAAATATATATATCGGTGAGTAATAACTAAGCCTGAGTTAAAAGAATTATATAGTTGGGAAGGGCTGTAAAAATCTAGGTAATTATGGCATTAACGGGGGGCTCCGAGGCCGCAGTTGTGTTTCTCTGCCGCATGATGGCTCTGCAAGTCTTGTAGCACCATCGTGTAAAGCGGACTCTCCGAGTCCCTGCTAGACAGGTTTTCTTTGGGGAGGTGGTTTGGGGTAGTTGGTGGAGGGTGGGGAGTTTACAAGCTTGTCACTGTACAATACAACGACCCTTCGCCTCCCTCGTCTTACCGAGTGTCGAGCCATAGGCTGAGTCCTTGTCCCGGCCGTCAAGTGTACGGTATTTCAGTTCTCGTGACAGTTGTACGCAGGTGCGAAAACACAGCGTCAGATAATCTATTAGTTTATGGGTTGGACTCTTGAGTACGATATGTCAGATAGTTACCGTAGGAATATTTAGCAAAAAAATTTTTATTTGTTTAGTGTTAATTTGAGTCAAAATAAATATTGTATTATGAAGGGTACCCGAGAGCATGATATCGTATACCGAGTACAGCTTTCTGACTAAACACCCAGAAGCGACGGAATGAGAAAAG